>WTSP01027292.1:0-56733 GCA_025331215.1 Actenoides lindsayi | reverse complement strand
GCATCTCCCTGCTGAGGAAAGGCTGAGGGACCTGGGTCTCTTTAGCTTGGAGAAGAGGAGACTGAGGAGTGACCTCAATGTTTATAAATGCATAAAGGGCGAGTGTCAGGAGGCTGGAGCCAGGCTCTGCTCTGTTGTGTCCAGTGATAGGAGAAGGGGCAATGGGTGCAAGCTGGAGCATAAGAGGTTCCACAGAAACATAAGGGAAATCTTTTTCTCTGTGAGGGTCACAGAACTCTGGAACAGGCTGCCCAGAGGGCTTATGGGGTCTCCTTCTCTGGAGACATTTAAAACCCCCCTGGACGTGTTCCTGCGTGGCCTGCTCTAGGTGATCCTGCTCTGGCAGGGGGGTTGGACTAGATGAGCTTTCAAGGTCCCTTCCAACCCATAACAGTCTGTGATTCTGTGAGACTAAAAACTTGCCAAACTATCTTGCACTGAGGGCGAGGTTGGCTCTTTCTTGTAATAGTCCCTAAGAGAGGCATTAGTTCTTACTGTTTAAACTAAACCCTCCTGCCAGGTTGCTTGGGAGTTGTGCAAGTAACTTCCTAAGTCCACTGATAAAACAGGACAACATAGAACCCAGCTCACTTCTGAGCACCAGATTTGGGTGGAGATGTCTGAAGAAAATCACTTATATAGCCTTAAAGATAATAAATGTTTGAGGGGGATGGTAAATACATAGGCAGTATCTGTACAGGAATGAATCCTTTTGCTTGCTTGAATTCTTTCAGGTCTCCACGAGTTCGATTCCTTACAAGATCCTGAAGTGAATGATTTCCGAGCTAAAATGCGGAGAATCAGCGAGGAAAAGATTCAGTCGCTTGTGGGTCTCTCCTGGATGGACTGGCTAAAGCACACCTACCCTCCAGAGCAGGAGCCTGGCATCCCAGAGAGCTTCCAAGACAAGCTCTATGGTGGAAACCTTGTGGTGGCTGTTCATTTTGATAACTGCCAGGTGGGAATGGTCGTTGATCACATTTCATGTGCTGTCCTTGGTGGTGATGTGAATTAGTGTGGGATCGATGGAGGACGTGTGAGAGCGAGAACTGACACATGGTGTGTGCTTTAAAGGGCAGATTCTTTCAACAGCACCTTGACCTGTGAAAGAAAGGATGTGAACCTACAGTGGTGACCTGAACTTCGAAAGCCAAAGTGTACAACTTGGGTGTTCTATATTATCTCAAGTTCATTTAAACATAAAATATAGTTCAAAGTTGTTAGGACTTTTTTTTTTTTTTTGTCCAACCGTTACTCTGTTCCTTCAGTTTTAGCCTCAGATGAGTCTGGTGATGAATTGGGAGGCACCATCTTCTGCACACTTGTCCGTGATTCATTGTTGAACATGTTTGGGGTTGATGTGCTCATTAAGTTGAGTGGTACGTTTTAAACAAAGAGCCATTGGTATTCCCTACACTAGCTTTGCATATAGACAAATAGAACACTAGCTGACGCTCAGAGCTACCTTTTTGTTTCAACCAACAATTCCATAGCTTGTTCTGAAAATAACCCCCCCTTTACCTTCTGCCTAAAATTACTTATGTTCTGGTTTGGTGGGTTTTGTTGTTTTGTTACTTTTTTTGTTTGTTTGTGGTTTTGTTTGGGTTTTGTTTGCTTGGTTTTTGGTGTGTTTTGTTGTTTGTTTTTTTTATTTTGTTTGCATTTTGTGTGTGTGTGTTTGGGGTTTTTTGTTGGTTTTTTTCATGTTGAATTTGCTTTGATTCTGCTTGAGTCCAGCATTCCCATTATTCATTTTTGCACTCCCGCTCCCTTGGATAACAGTGAGGGATCAGCACTGGAAACCCTAAAATCTCACAAACGTGTGAATATATCAGGCTGTGTTTGATGTCCATGTTGACTCAGGTGCTAGATACTGATTTTCTAATGGTTCAGCTGATTTTAGTTTATAATTTCTATTTCTGATGCCATCTCTTTGTAACTTAAAAAAAATCCAAAATGGTAAAATCATATCTGACTCTGGTAACACTAAATGAATACTAAATTTGAACACCAGCTGACATTGGATGCATAGGTGTTTTTATCATAAAACCTTTTCCCATTCCTCTTTGGCTTAGTAGAGGACTTGTAGTTGTCCAGGAGTGATAACATCTGCTGTTTATCAGCTTTTGATTAAAATATTGTGTATATCTACGCATAGGATAACAGTACAAAAGCAGTGTGAAAGTTCATGCCGGTGCAGAATGTATTTGCCTGCCACAGTAGTAGCTGAGGCTGCTGACATTTCAAATGTTTCGAATGCTTCTGCTGCCAGTTCTGACCTTCCGAGCTGTTAACCGTTCAGATCTGGCTTTTTAGAGCAGTAAACTCTGCTCCAGCCTTTACTGCTTGCACTGGGCGCTAGAACTATATCGGGAGAATCCAGTAGGAAGGTGTGGGGACCGTTGTGTTCTTTCAGTAGGAATGCTGCAAGACTGAGAGAAAGAACTATTCAAGTGCTCTTTGTCCGGGACTTGTGGGTGAGCTGTAAAAGCTGCTTAATTGCCTCTGGAGCAAGAGCAAGAGACTGATCTGCAACGCATGTGTGAAGGCCTACAATTTGGAAGGAAGGTGGCTGTGTCATAGAGCACCAGCTTCCTGGGAAGAAAAAGTGCTGTTCCCTGTTTACTCTCTACTAGTCATGACAGGAGCAGGAAGCCTTCAGTGTTTAACAGCTTTCTGATAGGGGAACCTGTTGTGAACTGTGCAGAAGCAGAGGAAATAAAGGATTAATTTTGCCTGACTTCAGAGAATTAGATTTTTCCATTAGGGCAACTTGGCTTCTTGCCAGTAAACTTCTGTATAAATAAAGTACAAAAGAATGTAAGCCAGACAACACTTCACACCTGTAAATACCTGCTTTTAGAATACTCACATCTTCAGGAGTATGTGTAAATAAGAAAAAGATGAAAACAAAACCCCAGAACTCACGGAATCAACCTTTGCACGTAAGCGTGTGCAGAGCATAATGGGGTAGATTAAGGGAGGTGAAACATTTCACAGAAGACCTTTTTAGATTAGGAACTTTAAATGAATTTAAATCTTTTTCTTTTAAATCTTAAAAAGAAAGTAACCTCCTACCTTTACCTTTTTTAGAACACATCAAAATTAGAGAAACTTTAGAAATACGTAGATAGCCTCTGAAGGTTTGATTAAAACATTTCTTTGCAAATGCATATATATTGTTTTCAGAATGCTATAGGTATTGGCTGCTAGCCCTCTTTTTTGCACTCATCCAAATAAGGTGGGGATTCTGTACCTAAATAACAAACAGTTTCTTCTGCTTTGTTACTTGAAGCTTTCTTTGTCTTCTGAGTACTGTGGTGACTAGAAAGAGGATAACTTGCTAGTGGCCAGAAAGAAGAAATACTGCTAAATACTTTGGAATGTATGCATGATTTATTGTTGCCTTCATTCACATTCTAAACTACAAGCTTCTAGATCAATATCGTGATCTAGAAGTCTTTAAACCACTGCTGAATCAATTAGATAAAGAGCTGTGTTATTAAAAGTACTTCTAATACTGTAAGAGTTTGGGAATTGATCATTTTGCAGCTCTTAGGGTGATTCAGTCTGTACTGATGATGCAGAGATTGACCCAAAGTGTTAGTATAGACTGGTTTAAACAATTATTTATTTCTACCTATTTTATTGTTTTTGCTACAATTTAAGGCTTGTGCCTCTGACTGTGACCAGTTTGAC
The DNA here is from genome assembly GCA_025331215.1 of Actenoides lindsayi. NCBI lineage: Eukaryota > Metazoa > Chordata > Aves > Coraciiformes > Alcedinidae > Actenoides > Actenoides lindsayi. The sequence continues at coordinate 53,034 of WTSP01027292.1, read as the reverse complement.
ATTCAGTGCTCCCATTTGTGTTTTGTCAGGATGTATTTAGTTTTCAGGTGTCTCCTAACATGAACCCCATCAAGCTGAATGAGCTGGCAATCCGAAAACGTTTGACTATCCATGGAAAGGAAGATGAGGAAGTCGATCCTGCTGATTATGTGCTGCAAGTTAGTGGAAGGCTAGAATATGTTTTTGGTGATCACCCGTTAATTCAGTTTCAGGTACATAAAGCTCTTTGGACCTTAGCGTAACAACAGTTCTCTGGTGTCTTGGACACAATTTGCCCTTGTTTCCTGTGCCATTGGCTGGTCAGCTGTGCTGAGTAGTAATACACTTCCTCCTCAAGACTACATCTCTTTGTACTATAGTATTTGTTTCTTTGATTTGAAAGTTGCTGTAGAAAGAATCTGCTTGCTATTAACTACTGTTTTCCGTGGGCTTTTAGTATATACGCAACTGTGTGGTGAACAGGACTCTGCCTCAGCTGACTCTCATTGAGTGTTGCACCATAAAGAAAATGTGTGAGCAGGAGATGATTGCCATAGAAGCTGCCATAAACCGAAAATCATCCAACCTTCCTCTTCCTCTGCCACCAAAAAAAACAAGAACAACAACTGTAAGTTGATACAGAGAATATCTAATAGCCAAAAGGAGCCATGACTTGTGGAGTACAAATCACAGCGCCTGAGATTTGTGCTACTGCCACTGCTTTTCAGTGTGGGTCACCTTGGAGCCTCCTGTTGTTTGTTAGAAAGTTCACATCAGAAATAGCAGGCTTTGAGGCTGTTGGGAAACATCTTACCTGCCCATGCCTCATCAGTCCTCTGTCTTCCCCCACCATCTCCTTGCTATTGCTATGGAATTATTCATATTGCTATTATCCCATTGCTATTGGTTCTGCTTTTAATCCCAACCCAGAAGAGCTGGTAATCATCTGTTACCAGCACCCGGAGAAACTGTTGCAGAGAACCTGGGTTCTTCAGCCGCAGTACTGTGTGTAGGCTCCACTACCTTGGGCTGTAGTGCTCTGTGATCTCTTGTGTTAGCCCAGGTATCTTGTGTGCTGCTGCCACTTCTACGATGTCAATTTTTGCCCTAAAATACCTCCAAGTGGTTTATTATGGTGCTTCCTTTATTGCTGAACTCTCAGCCTTACAGCATGGTTATAATTGCCCACTGTCATTCCAAACAAATGTGGCCAGACCTTGCTGTATTACACACCGTGTATGTTCAGAGTGAACAAGAAACGTGGAGGGTTATTCTGAACTGTCAGCAAGTAGGACTTGAGGTATTTCCTCACCTCCCTTTCAGCGGAGTGTTTTTTCTAACTTTTTTCTATTTAAGGCATCTTGTAGTTATGATAACCACTTTATTGTTTAAGATTTCAAATGAATATTTTTAAAGTGTATCTCTTTCAGTTTGTACTTACGATTTTTGCTTAAAATGCTTAGTTTATAAAATAGGTCTCAGTTAGTTACGTGGAGAAAGAATGAACTTGTATCTTTGTTTCCCTTCTCAGAGCGTATGGGATATTTCCAACCCTTTCAAGATTATTCTGTTAAAGGGTAACAGACTAAATACAGAAGAAAATGCCAAAGTAAGTAACTGTGCCTAGTATCAGAAGATGCTCTTTTCATTGTTTTAATGTTTTTCAATGTTTACTGAACTCAAAATCAAACAGATTTCAACTGAGCAAAAGTGTAAGCATTGTTAGTTATTCCCAGTTATATTGGTAGTATTGGTTAAAATCTTGCCTTATTGCTGAAGTGTTGCTTTATTATCTGAAGCTGGCTATGTGCATTAGTATCCATGATGGACAGTATGACACAAATGTTCATATGGCACTGGAGTTTTTAAAGATCATGTCTGTAAGGTACTGATAATTGATGTGAAATAATCTTATTCCAACTAAACTGTTGTAAGCATCTGACAAACAGGAATAGATTGAATATTAAATAAACAATGGGATCTAAGGTATTTTTGCAGTCTAGAAAATACTCTCTTTGTGTCTGAGCATGGACTGCTTGCTTCTATGCAGTCTGTCTTTTATTTTCTAAACATGCTGAACACAAAAAAAAAGCTGTAGTATCACTTCCTGTAAAAATGTACATCACTGGGAAACTGACTGTTTTACAGACCACAAGTTGTTAACACATGGGAATTTATTGCACAACTGCTTTAAGACCTTACAAGCCACTTGCCTGTGAGGTAGAACAACATTTGTTTCCTTTATTTAGTTTGGCAATCAATAAAGTATAATAGCCAGTCCTGCAGATTAGGAAGAAATTCAATTAGCCATTGAAGTTTGATGTTCTGTTTCATTCAGGATACTCACTGCATTTTATTTTATTTTTTTTTCCTTTCAAAACTGTTAAATACTCCTTGTGTATCAGGGATACTACATTTTGCAACATGGTAAATGAGCTGTAGTTACAATTTTACTGTCTGAGACGCTGCTGCGGGAATGGTTGGCTGCAAAATCTGATTTTTCCATTTTCTTTGTCCAAGCTGTTATTTAGCTGGTTGTAATATCTTCTTAACTCTACATTCAGTAGACTCTAAAAAAGTTTTTAAAAGAAAAGACCAGGGAAAAGAGAAGGTGTATTCCAGAAGCAGCATAGCTATCAAGTTGTAGTTAGGTTTTTATCTTTTTTTTCCCCTACTTAAAAGCAGTGAGTTTTGTTTAATTTTGGTGTGCTTTTAGTTGATTGTAAGCCTGAGGAGAAACAGGAAAAGCTGATAGTTCTTTGGCATTGCTGCCCGTGGGCACTATGTAAATATGATTTAGTACTTTGACTAGTATTTAGTATTGAAAACTTTAAAGTCCTGTAGTCACGGCAGAACATGTGTGTGTAGTAATCCTGCAACCTGCTGCATGTTTCCCTGTGTTGTTTGTCACGCTATGATGGAGTTGTCACTGTTGGGAACATATTTTGTTTCTTAGTCCTGATTCTAAGGCTGTTTAATTCACTGCCATTGTTCTCTTAGTTTCATTGTGCTTTGGATCCAACCAATATTAGTCCATTTTTGCTGAATCCACCATCATGGTTCATAAATGCAGTGCTTGTAGTGGGAAACAAAACATTTGTTAGATGGGTAGCACTCCACTAATGTGAGCTGTGTTGAGTATTTTCACGTAGAGCACAAGTGACTTCATTCAGCTGTCACCCAAGTTTCCAAAACCATGGCATTTTGAAATTGCTTTTCTTTTGTCTCGCTCTTTGGCCGCACCAGCGGTACCTACCGTGTCATGGGTAGAAGGGAGTGTCAGAATGAAAAGAATCAAATTAGGACTTATTAGGATCCAATCCCTTAACATTGCAAAAGGCAAGCAACATAGAACTGTGTTCCAATGATACAATACTTTGTTACTATCAAATTTTACTTTGTAAACGTAAAAAGCAGAGGTAATAAAGTAAAAGTGAGGGAAGTGTGGTGGTATATAAAGTTACAGTATCAGTCAAAGAGCAATAGCCCACATTATGCACATTGAATTTAAACTCCTAGTTAAAAAAAACCTGAGGAACCAGGCAAATTTTGTAGTAGTGTTAAAGCACAAGCAGATAATACACTAGATGTAATCATATTTCCATAAGCTATTTTTAAATCCACAAAGGAATTTGATTATAAATTCAGTTGAACATACAACGAATCTCCAAATGAATTAATAAAGGACCATCAGGTGAACTGCTTCAAGAAGGTTATTAACCATCTGATTTTCATCTGTTCTGACATCAGCCACCCTTTTTCCTTTTTGAAGAATATAAGGCTGCAATCTTTCATTTCAGAGAAATAAAAATACCCTAAAAATGTAATCAACCGGAATTCTGATGTCTTATGATTTCCTTCTGTGTATGTTAGGTGTGTTAAAGTAGAAACATTTGTATAGCTATATATTGCATTTATTACTACAAATTAACTGTTATTAGTCATTCGTGGTAATAATATAATAATTCAGTATTGAAAAAAACCTGGTAGCCAACATTATTTAGATAAATATATTTTATTTGGCCAGTAGTAAGAATTTGTTTTTAAGAACTCTTTCATTCATTTAAAAGCTTCAAAATTAGCATTTCTTTAAAGATATACTGGTGCAATGCATATCTATATGTTCTACATAATATTCTGTGCAGAATTCTGTAGGTTCTGTGGCAAACTTAAACTTTCTAATTTCTTTATTACAGGTTCATGTCAGGGCTGGTCTTTTCCATGGTACAGAGCTCCTTTGTAAGACTATTGTAAGCACAGAAATTTCTGGGAGAAGCGACCACATTTGGAATGAAGTACTAGAGTTTGAAATAAATGTCTGTGATCTACCAAGAATGGCAAGGCTCTGCTTTGCAGTTTATGCTGTGATGGACAAGATGAAAACTAAAAAGTCAACCAAGGCAATGAATCCTTCCAAATACCAAACCATCAGGAAAGCAGGAAAAGTGGTAATTATTTCATTTGTTTTTCTGAGCGTACCTCTGAATTAGATTGAAGTGAGTATTTGGAAATCTTTCGTTGTCCTCAGTTCAGTGTTCAAGAATGCAAAATGGAAAAAAAGAAGTCAAAAAAGAGCATCTGTGTTAAGAATTGCACATCTTTGTATAAAAAAAGCTTTTCGTATTTCTCAGATGCTGAAAAAGGCATGAAAATCTTGATTGCAAGCCAGTTGGCAAGTGGATTTTTAAAGAATTGTATTTTAGAAGGTCAGTTTTGTTCAGAACTCTAGATGAATGTGATTGGGAAAAGATGAAAACGTCAGCATCCAGGCTCACGTTCAGGGGCGGGCTCGCTTTCAGGGACGCGTGCGTTTCTACGCTGGCAGAACACCCTTAAAATTAAATCTCACTGTCCTCAGTGGTACTGGAGTATCACTGGAGTACTGAAAACTGTGCAGGTGTTGAACAGATTTTCTGAAAGATGTCACCATTTAAAAATAAACAAAACACCACAATAGTCTCAATTTTACTGACGTTGTAGTGCTTGCTGTATAGTAATGGTCACTGGCATCTCAGTTTCTATGTCAATTTTTTTTCCTCTAACAGCATTATCCTGTAGCCTGGGTAAATACCATGGTATTTGATTATAAAGGACAGTTGAAGAATGGAGAACTGGTACTGCACAGCTGGTCATCATTTCCTGGTAAAGTTTAACTTTTAAGATTTGGACTTTAAATACTTGGAAGACTAAAGAAGAATAGTATCAAATAGACTATTTACTGTATGCATGTCCAGTTGTCCTGCCATAGTCTCTTTACTACTTATATTTATCCACATAAAATATATATAATGTCTTAATACCTTTCCTGAAAGTGTTGTGAATCAGGAATGAGGAAGGGCAAGAATCTGCTTGGAAATAGTGTTCTGAAAATATTATCTGTTACAAAAGGAAAATCACGTACGAATAGATGCATATTTGTATATAAAGTTACCTGTTGTTAAGATACAGTTAAGGTTTCATTTTCTTCCCTGTGCTATGCATCCTAAACTAAATTGATAAGCTGTATTATATGTGATCATATTTGCATCAGCGAAAAATGTGAAATAGAATTTTATTTTCTTCATTCTCTTATACTCAGATTGATTAATAAGAGTATCTGAAATCTCCACATCATTCTTCATTCCATCCTGAGACACCCTGTATCACCTTGGCTGTAGTGCTGAAAGAAATCTGGCTTAAAATTGCTTTTTTTTTCCTTACTATTTGATATAGAAGCAGTGTGTATACTGGGGTGGAGTTCAGTACAGAGATATATTGGCTGCCCTTGACTGTTGATTTTCTCTTTCCAAAATAAACCTAATTTCTCATTTGGTGATGCTTTAAGATTTGGGAATGTAAGAGGTATGGGTGGTAAGAGGTATGAGTAGAAGTGCTTTGCAGCAAAACACACTTCTGTCTGTTGTATGCAGTAAGTGACTTCTTATTGCATCTTTGCCATTCAATTTTAATGCATGCCTGGCCTGTAATACTAATTGTTCTGCCTAATGTTTCAGATGAACTTGAAGAAATGTTAAATCCAATGGGAACTGTCCAGACTAACCCTTACACTGAAAATGCAACAGCTTTGCACATTAGATTTCAAGAATATTCAAAACAGCCTATCCATTACCCTCCCTTTGATAAGGTAAGGGGTGACGTAAGAGCACTCAAGAATGCTTGTGTGTAAATAGCTATTTCTTCTGTCAGTGCTGCATTTTCAACTGAATTCCCCACTCCTTCTTAGTTATCATACTGCAGATTTTTAAACTTGCACTGCCTTAGAGTGCCAGTGCTCTGACTTCACGGTCTTCAGATAGTATTTTGAAGAGGTATGCTTTTAAAAATACTCTGTGCATAGTCTCTTGAGGGTCAGAGGCATAATTAGTTTCCCATGTCAGTGATCTTACTGAAAGCTAAATTCACCTGCCATTCTGGAAACCTTCAAGCTGTGCTTGCCTGGGATCTGTAAAGATCAGTTATTTTTTGTACAAATGTCTGTTACCCACTCTTGGGCCACTTCTTTCCTGTGTGAACTAAAATATTTTTAAGGATAAATAGACTCTTAATACTGTATGAAAAGAATTCTCAAGGTCTGCTCTTGAACTAAATCCACGTAAGTTACTGTGCCATCTTCTCCAGATCGAGATGTCTGCCTAGAAAAGAAATGTGTATTTGGAATGCACGTGGTAAGGTCTGGAGTGTGATCAGTAGGTAATCGGTTGGTCACGAATCAGCAAATAAAGCAAAGGTCAGGAAACATTAAGTGTTAAAACAACAGCTAATGATGCATTGAATAAATACAGTTTAAGATGTACATGCATTGGTCTGAATTTTGTTTTGGGGAAAGTTAGTGACCCCTTAGAACGGCTTTTTTTTTTTTTTTTCCCCTTTGATGGTTTTGCACCTTTTGGGGGACATAAACAAAAAGAAAACACTGAGCTTTATCAAATTGATCAAAGAGGGATTTGGGCTTTAATGTTCATCAAAATGAAGTCAGATAACACAATAAGGGGGTTTGGGGTTGGTTTTTGTGTTTTGTTTTTCCCTCCTTTTTGGCACAACACTTGTTCTTACATTTAACCAGCATTGGAAATGCCTCAAGAGCTAAAACAGGACAGACTAATTCCCTTTTTAATTATGTTTGACCAGTTTACTCTTCATACTGGACTTTTTTTAGTCTGATTTGTTATTGGTTCATTTGTAATGCTTTAAGTTTTTTGCTCATTACACTGTATGTGTATAATTTTTAAAATATAAAAAAAACCCCAAACAACTGCTTTTGTATGCACATTACAGCCATGTTATGTGTAAGTATGTTTCTGAAGTAACTGCATGTTTGTTGTGGCTCTACTGTTCCTTCTGTTTGTACCTGCTGTACCAAGTGCTTGGTATGATAAAATGCTGGGGTGAATGCAGACAAAAGATTTTACTGACCAAGCTACCTGATGTGCTGATGGTAAGGTAGTACCTGATGGTCTTCACCACCCCTTGTAACTTCCATTTGGCTGCTGGCTTTATTTATTCTGTGGCTTTGCCCCCTTCTTGAACTGTACCTGAGAAATCCTGTGTATCGGAGAGAGGAAAATCCCAGAGCGTCTTTACAAAGTGATTGCAGAGCTGGTAATGAAACATTCATTGAAAGCATTCAACTTTGAGGAATGCTACAAAATGTGTTGTGAGGTTTTGTTTTTTTTTTTTCAGCAGTTTTTTAGCAGTTCTTATTGTTTCCAGTAACTTTTTTGTAACTTTAGGAAGTTGCAAGTAGTAACTGTTTTGCAGTATCACTGGAAAAATCAGAGCTCTAAACTCTTGGACAATTCATACCATTTCTGTGGGTATACTGAAATTTCTCCTATGGAAAACAGAGTAAGATATCCAATCTCTGCAAGATTCTCATGGTGAAAGTCCTGCTGAATCAGGAATAACATTGTAGGTGCTTGAATCATATAGCTGAGAATCTGTTACTCAAAATTCTCTAGATGAGACTTGCTCGGTGTACGGCTGCTACTAATTTTCCCTGTGTTGTTGCCTGTTTCTGCCATGAGAACAGAGGATCAAAGGCCAGACCTTTATCTTAAGAAACATAAGGTGTAAAAAATAGATGAATCTTTTTTTTTTTGTGCTGATAGTGTCAGTCTACTTGCAGTGAACAGCTCTTTGGAGCCGAGTGAGTAAAAGTGCATTGACAATTGATGAGAAAAAAGTTGTCTAGTGCAGGAGCTGTGTACTGGGCTGGGTAATGATGCACGGAGGGGCTCCTAGTTCAGTTGAGCAAAGCTGGACTTGCAGAAACTTTCAAAGTTTGTTTGCAAACACAAGCACAAGGAGGCAAACATCAGAGCATTAGGACATTGTGGCTTTGTTTATGCATGTTTTTGTGCAGAGTATGTAAACAGGCTCTGTAGCCAAGTAGCCGATGTCATACGTCACGTTAATAAGCGTTTCATACAGAGGCAGAAATAAAACAAGTTAGTACACCTCTGTAAGGACGTTAGCTGCTGGGTATTTATGCTCTGATTATCGTAGTCTTTTGTTGTTTCTCATATTGTCCAAGGAAAGATAATGCCAATATTGCTGAATCTGAGCGTCGGGGTGGTATTCCTGGGCGATGAGAGAAGCAGGCCTCTGGAGGAAAGGAGCCGGTGTCGTTCCTTAGAGCTTTTTCTAATTGATACTTCATTTTATGAATTGTTGCTCAAAGTGGCAGCAACCTGACCCCTTCAGCTGGCCTAATGAGCTTAGGCACTCATTGTTCTAACACGCTTCTGGGGGCTGCAGTAGTGTGCAGAAGAAAACTGAAGAACTGTATTTAGATCTATACTTAACTACTCATCGTGATTTACTACATAGACCTCAGAAACTAAGTACTGTGTTCAAAAGGGAAGGGAAAAAAAAAGATTAACTCAGAGCTGAGCTTCTGGGAAAATGTTGCTTTACAGTTAACAGGCGTAGCAGTCCTTGCTGCTGAGAGTTGCTGTATATTAACTGCTGCTGGGAGCTTGGTGGAATAGTCACTTTACCATTAAATGATGTCTTGTTGGAAGCTGGTAGTTCATGACATTGCATAAGGGAAGAGCCTAGATTTAGAGAAGTAACTGGAAATGCTGATTGAGATCACATGGGCAATCCAAGAGGATGGTGAAAGGACTAAGATTCATACTGAAAGAGAGGGCTGGAAGTCTGGCTCCATGGGTAGCAGGTATGACTCATGAAAGCAGTGCCCTCAAAAACAGCAGAAGTAGAGATGAGAAAGCAAAGGATGATTAGAGATGAGGAATTGGTTTACTATACCGAGAAATAAGGAGGAAATGCAAAAAGAATCAGAACACAAGGTGCTATCAGGAAGACTATTCAGCCCAGGAGTGGTGAGGAAGAAGAAAATGGAGGTAATCATCTCCATAGTCCTGCAGATTAGAAAAGGACACAGCATTGAAGTCCATGTTATACCCCTCTATATACAAAATAATAGCATAATTATCTAACAGACAGCAAAATTACTCATCTGCTTAATTTCTATAATATTTCTTCTTGCAAAGGACTCAGATTTGGTTTTAAATCTAATGTATTAAAAAATACCTTTTTGCAGATACTTGAAAAGGCAGCTGAGATTGCAAGGAGCAGTGACAATGCTGCAATGGCGGTAAGCATCGACTAAAGACTGCTTCAGAATTAGTTCTTGGTGTATTTTTTTTAATCTTCTACATCAATGTAGAAATGAATGAGTCAGTTGCTCAAATAGCAACAGTTCTACTCTGTTTTCTTACGTCATTCACTTTGAACTACCTTAAAATTCAGGTACATATCCATTTTTTCCAGTACCTTTTGGACTTCCTGGCTGTTTTTTGTCAAAAAGCACAATTGCTTTACATGCTGTATGGATTTGGAACACAGCTAAGACCTGCATTAGATCTGGATTTGGAAAACATTCCTAGGCTACATAAAATATTGTATTGTAAAATTTCTCAGTAATATCAAGTGTGATGATTTGCTCGACTGTCAGATTTGCATAAAGGTCTGCTTGGGGACGGAAGGTATTAACTGAGCCAGGGTGAAAACTCATTTGTACAAACTGATTTACACAATCAGTGCAAATGTTAATGTTTCCAAGATGTAGAATGGAGATCAATGGCTGGAAAAGACAAGTCTGCATTAGAAGACAAAAAAAAAAATATGCTGTATAGTTAGCAAATGTATTTCCCTTTGGTTATTGTTGGAAAAGTATTTTTTTGTTTTTTAATTAAAAAAGAAAAAGTACATATCTATCTATTAAATCTGCTCACTTGAAAATCAAAAGGAGAAAGTATATGCACCCTAAGTGAAAGTTCTCCATGTTAGAGTTGGAAAATAGAAATATTGCCACCTAGTGTCATTAACCCAAAGTTTAGTTACTTTTTCAGAAACTTTTGTACGCTGAATTTTGAATCTGTTAGTTAGAGTTCTTATAGCTTCTGAAATCTGAAGGAAAGACACAGTAGTCATTCCCCTGTGTTTCCTGAGTTTTAGCAGATCTTCCTGGCGTAGAATTTCTGGTATTTGAGCTAAAATATAGGAATCTTACAGAAACATCCATTTCTCATTTTCTAGGGTCGTGGCGGTAAGAAGTTTTATGTTGTGCTAAAAGAAATAATGGAAAGAGATCCTTTATCTCAGCTCTGTGAAAATGAAATGGATCTGATTTGGACTTTGCGGTATGACTGTCGTGAAAATTTCCCACAATCATTGCCAAAACTGCTGCTCTCTTTAAAATGGAACAAACTTGAAGACGTTGCTCAGGTAAGGGCAAAGACAGTGATGGTGGGGAAAAATGCTGGAGTCCAATCCTGAGGAAAGAGGTTTTCTTTCCCCAGTATAGACATTTTGAAATGGTGCTGTTGTAAAAATCAAAGTTCACCGTATACATTCTGTGGCCTGGACACATAAGCATAAAGCTATTAACTTTAAAAAATACACACACAAAAAAACCCCCAGAAAGTATTTCAGAGGTCCTCTGAATGATGAGGAAAGCACAGCAATTACTTATACAGGCTAGTTTTTAATTCTTGTGCTCAACTTTGATCTTAAATGCAAAGATTTTCACAGAATCGTTCAGGTTGGAAGGGACCTCGTGAGATCATCTAGTCCAGCCAAGTATTCTGACCTTCCCCTGTTACAAGCTAGCTGTTCTTGGGAAAAAAGGAAACTACTACAGGAAAGCTCTACAACTCTACTTTCATCTATTTGCTTGATTTTTGTGATTATCCAGGCAGTCAGAATCTTAGTTTGCCTCTGGCATAGAGTTTATTTTCAGCTGCATCCTGTACATAATATGTTCTGTGATGTATCTGTTCTGTGAACTTCTGAAAATTAATGGAATTTTGTACTGGCTCATTGTCCATGCCATGGACACTACACTAACAATATATGGCACCCACACGTTCCTTCCTCACTTGTGTTCCTCCACCTGCAAGAATCCTTTGTTCCTTAGTAATTCCATCAATGTGCTTCTGAGTTTATTATTCGTTATTAAAAGTTGTCTGGAAAGACAAACTGTAGAAATGCAAGCAGGTATTTGTTTACTCATTAAAACGTGGGGATGAAAAGTCATCCTGATTGCTTGCTTTGAAATAGGGCCCTTGGTAGTGGAATTTTGAAAAGTTATTTGGAATATGGCTATTAACTGGCAGCTCCAAGTCCTTCCAGTTTGGGAATATTAAAAAATATGTATAAAGCATCTTACTTAAACAGCTGAAAATTCATTGTCATCTTGCTTGTTACTGTCTACTTTCTGCAAGGAATGTAGTATTTATGTTTGCTTCTGTATAGACAGCAGTGTGGTTTGTATTTTAATACTGGTTTTGGCAGCAGGAATAACCTATCTGAAAAAAAGAGATCTTATCCATAAACATGCCAACTATTTCTGTCATAGGTGAACGTGTGAGTGTTCCCAGTAGCTTAGCTGTTCAAGACAACCCGATTTTATGAATGTCAAAATTAGCAGGGCTCATAATTTACATCTCATTAATATTAAATATATGTAGTGCCAGCTGCGTGTTGCAGTTTTTGTGCTGCTACAACATGCACATCGTGGTACTTGGAGCTTTGTTGGACACCTATTGTTAGCTGTAGGTATTGCAGTAAAAGCCTTGATGCTTAGGGCCAAAAGTTTAAAAAAAATCCCCAAACAACAACAAGAAAAAGCAAAGCCAAAGAAACCACACCAAAAAACCAACCAAGCACCAGCTATTTATAGGAAAAGTGACCCAAATAAATATATTCCCGATTCCATTAACTCAGCTCAAAAGGTTCTGTTTGGAAATCGATGATTGTATTTGGTTGTAGACCATCTTTATTAGTTCAGTGGCCCATAAAGTTATGTACCGTGGATTGAAGCAACTCTTGTGAATTATTTACCACACAGATTTCATCCCAGCTCTTGTCGTATTGCAGTATTGTAGTAGAACAGCTGCACTGAAGGGCTTCTGAAGGTGTGTGCCCGTACCGGGGCCATGACCTCCTCGCTCAGCAGGGTAGCGGGGTGGCAGAAGTTGTTAGCAGAATTGACAGGCAGAACCTTCTCAAAGCAGAACTTGGCCATTAGTAAAAATAATTTAAAAAAATAAAAATCCACCCCTTTTCGGTGAAGTGACACCATTGTTAATGAAAGCTACAGAAAGGATGGGTAATTTTTTTTTAATACATGAGTAACTGGAATAAAAATTGTGAGCTGTGCTGAGTTGTATTGTCTCTTATAGCAAAATTCGCTTGTGAGAAAAGAAATTATTTATTTCCTAATAGAAAAAAATTGATACCATGGCCCAATCTGAGTTTTCTCTAAATCTTTTGATTGCTGTTGAGAATTGATCTTCTGTTTTTTTTCTCACAGCTCGTCAGTTGTGAACCATGTGAGAGAAATGCACAGTTTCATGTGTGCAGTGTTTTATCACATTTGAATTTGCAGAGAAGCTTTAAGAACTCAAAAACATCTTTTGAAATGTAAAATTTCTTCAGAAAGGAGGTGTACTTGGAACTTCTTCAGAGTACCTTTCTGTTACCAAAGCAGATGAGGGCATTGCACGCTTCACGTTTCTTTTTCCAGATAATACAGCAAGTGCTTTTGATTTCCTTTCACCTGCCCTGCAGAGCAGCGTGCAGCAGGCTGCACTTCTCTTCTCAGAAAAGTCCCAAGGCAGAATGTGAACAGAGCATGCTCTGGGGAATTTCCTTCTCTGTTTCATCGGTTGTTTAGTTCTTGTTTCCTCTAAACTCATATCGCTTGTAATAACCTCTGAAATAATTTCAGCAAAGTGAGGAGCTCTGTATCTTCATGTACACATTCTAGACCATTACTTCCAAAAGTCACTGCCTGATAGATGAGGCACCCAGAGGCACTTGGACTCATCTTCTCAGACTGCTTCAGGTTCTCTGTTAGTTGTCATGGTTCACTGTTAAGAAGAGGTTTCTGTATTGTTGTTGTTTCTGCCACTGCTTTGAAGTAGGTTGTCAGAAGCTCTGATGCGGTTGTTTCGAAGTTTCTTAGGGAGTGTCTGACAAGCGTAGCTGTTGCTTGCATCTTCCAGCATCTTTTATGGTGTTAAGGACATGCTCCGTGTTCGTACTTCTTTTACAATTCCAGTACAAGTATCATCATATGCAAGTGTCAATGGCTGTAATCCTTCTTGACATAAGCACTGGTGTCACTGACGGTTACTGGGCCGTGGATTGACTAGATATTTCCCTATATATTCTGTGGGAGTATGATGGCTGTAGTGAAAAACATCTTGAATTTTACTTGGTCTCATTACGAGTCTTGCATGCGCTCGTACGAGCCTTTGCCAGTGAAAACAGTTGGATTCTTCTCGTCACTTCTGGAGTTGTAGCACGACCACTGGCTTTGCATCGGGATTGATCTTTGCCCATTTCTTGCCTTCTGAATCTCACAAAGCTGCCCAGATGACACGGTTCAGAATCCATCCCTCTGAGTGTTTGGTCAGTGTTACAGCCCTGCCTGTTAGGTGCAGATTGAACCCGAATCATCTCTTTTGCAATTTGAGCTCATTAATACTCAGGGTGCATATGGGAAAAGGCTCCATCAGCTGAGGTGGATAAATATTTTTGGTAAAGTTCTCTTTCAACAAAAAAATACGCAAACTTTGGTTTTTGTTGTTGTTGTTTTTGTTGTTGTTTTTGTTGGTTTTATGAGAGGAAAACTTCTACTACTTCCAAAATGTTGATATATGTTCATATATAAAATGCATGTACAAAAGATGATTGGAATTCTGTTGAAACTCTTTTTAAAACATATACCTGAGATGACCTAGTTTTCCTTTACTGTGCATTGTGTCTGTGTGTGGGGGAAAAAAAAAGATTTTTTAGAATAGGTGTAAAAGAGACCTGGTGCGAAAATAAAAACCGAGATCACTTGAAATACTAAGAAACTTAATCAGAAGTAGGTCCCTCTTGCCCAAATTATTTCTCTTCTCCTTCCCCCAGAGTAGTCTGTAACCTCCTTCTGTTAGTGTGAGCACTGTTATGGGCACTCATATCCATCTGTTCTCTTAAATAGTTACTTCATCTGTACCCTAATAGTCTTCTTTCAAACCAGCTTCAGGCTCTCCTGCAGATATGGCCCAAGCTGCTGCCTAGAGAAGCATTAGAGCTGTTGGATTTCAATTACCCTGACCAGTACGTCAGAGAGTATGCAGTGGGTTGTTTAAAGCAAATGAGGTGAGTATATTTTAGTACTTCAGCAGGCAAGGATTTCTGGGGTGAAAAACTGCGGGTTTTTTGTTTCTGGGAAGAGGAAAGATTTAAACACGTTGCCTGCCATGAATAGATGGTAGATAAAGGAGTCTGATTTCTAGATAAGCACATGGGCAGCCAAATAAAACCTTCTTATTCTGACATCTTGTATTCAATGATGTTTCTTTCCTACGTTGCTGAGAGAACACCAGTGTGCCTTTGTCCCAGAGAGGGTTTTGTGGTCACCCCTTTCTTGCACAAAGGGAGAGCAAGATAATGTGAGAACTTTTTAATAATAAAGGGAGAAAATATTACAGGGGTTGAATACTACAAAAACTCTGTCCAGCCACCTCACAGTCTGTCAGGTATTGACTGTATCATTTAATAGAGAAGTAAATTGTAGATTGTAATAAACCCCAGAGAATTCCTGATTTGTGTGTTCTTCACAGCCTTTGCTGTCTGCACATAATTTTGCTCTTCATGGTAACCTAGGGCAGTATTTGTATAACATGGTCATTTGCAGCATCACTGCATATTTCCTGTCCTTGAATTCTGAATTCTCTGTGGTGAATAGTTTAATGATTAATTATTGTAATGGTCAAGGATAGACTCTTGGGGTTAAAAAAAAAATTAAAAATATTTTGACTTCTTTCTAATGCAAACAAGCAACGTAGCTGCTGGGCTATCCTAATAGTACTGAATTGTTACATCTGGAATTCCAGAGTTCTTAGCTCTGGCTCTGAAGCAAAACTGTGTTCAGTTAGGGGTCAGAAATCAATTCTGAACTTTAAAAAGTCTAATATTAAAAAAAAAAGTCTGATATCAGACTTTAAAAAGTCTGATAAAGGCAGCTGGTAAAAACTGCAAACTAAAGGTGATCCTAATAAAATAAAATTAATATAAATTAAAAAAAAAAAAAAAGGAAAGGAGGTAAGAATAAATACAACACAGCATATTTAAAGTTTTTGCCAAGTTACTGATGTTTTGCAGAGTAAGATGGAAAGAATTAAAAGACTTGCATCTTTGAAGTCTTCAAGTGACAGACACAAGAGTTTCTTCCTAGGCAGAGAATTTGAATTCTGCAGGCCTTTTATAAGAAAAAAGATACTCAAATGTAAAACATCAAGGAACTTTCACAGGTTTTCTAGAGTAACATAATGGTCAGATGTGAGGGGGTGCTTTTTGGGAGGAGATAACAGGGTTTTATAGACCGCTATTGGAATTACTTGTGTTCTGTCAGAATATTACTTGAAGTTAATTAGCATAGATAGTTTTCAAAGGTATGTTTAGAAATTGTGGCTCAATACTTCCCATTTGCACTTCTGAAGTAGGAGTAATTTGGGCACTGGTTTCTCAAAGACGATGTGCTTTTCAAACAAAAAACCTCAAGCAATACTAAATAGATCACTTTGTAGGTGTATCTTAATAAATGAACACCTACTAACTAACAGGTCTGAAGAGATGTTAATTGAATTGCTTTCAGTGGAATGAACCATCTTCTCCCCTGTCTGTAAGCTGAGTGACTTTGATAGCTGTATGCAGTTATTCTCCATCTGTGTCCGTGCCCACTGCTCATTATGTGGTTCCAAAGGTCCAGTTCCTCAGTCAGAGGTTGAGTTGTCAAAGGGAGCCAATGTCCAGTCTGAAATAATTTGAAAATCTCCCGGATACTTAATCTGGCACTCAGGCTGGGGTCTTCATCTTGTAAAAGCTGACAGAACAGGAGGTTTTTACTTACAAGTTTGAGGGCCTTAAGATTCCATTTGAGGTGTAACTTGCTGATGAAGTGCCCCTCTGGCAATTGCCCTAGCACGTTATTGTCTTTCTCCATGCGACTGGAAACGGGGGGACAGTCTTGTTATCCAAACAATGGTCATTGATGGGTTTGTCATATGCATCTGAATTTCTGGAATATTATTAAACCAGTTACTCTGTTACTAAGTGCTTTTATGTACCTCATTCTAGTGATGAAGAGCTCTCTCAGTATCTTCTTCAACTTGTGCAAGTCCTGAAATACGAACCTTTTCTTGATTGCGCGCTCTCCAGGTTCCTGTTAGAGAGAGCACTTGCCAACAGGAGAATAGGACAGATGCTCTTTTGGCATCTAAGGTAGGAGATTTTCCCTTATGTCTTTCTGAAACTGTTGAGCCTGATGGGACTTTCAAATATGATTTCTTGAGGGTTTTTCTAAATGAGCCATTAGAAGTTCCCTTTGTGTTTCTTTACCTTTGGCATTTATAGATCAGAGCAAACCTATTATTAAAAATATATTGTGGTGGTTTGTGATCTACTGTTTGATGAAAGTATTCCAAACTGCATTTGACTCTAACTATGGTAAGTTAGGTTTGTGTATAACTGTAGTGTTTGTTTTGGCTGTGCACAGTAAAAGTACAATATTTGTACCTCACTGTTGGGAAAAACTTTTATTATTGTTGAGAGACTAACAGAAAATAAAAGCAGTTGTTTTATGTGTTGTTGATGCTTTTGATGACCAGTTCTGTGGATGGCAGAAATTTTGCAGCACTGATTCTGTCTTAAAATTACAATTTCTTTTAATATTTCTAAATAAAAAAAGCAAGTACTATGTGAAAATATTTTGGGAGGATAATTGGTTCTGCTGTAAGGTTCAGTTCTTTCTTTCAAACTGTTCCCCCCTCAGACAAATTTTGTCTTTTCCCTTTGAGAAGACTTGGCTTAATGCCAGCCCTGACTGTCAATGTCACCTGCCATGACTTACCAGTACTACTTGCTTAAATAAAAGGGGTTCCTGAAAACAAATACCCAGTCGATGCCCCTTAACACTGCTGCCTTCAGGGGAAAACTAGACCTTAGAACAAGTGGTGTGCATTGAAACCAGCCAGTCACCACAGTCTTCAGCACATAACTGTTGTGTTATTTCTTAAGAAATCTGCCTTTTTGGTTTATCTACATGACCATGAAGTCTTGTGAGGTTGGGGTTTTTTGTTCATTTTGGTTGTTTGATTTGTTTAATTTTTGTTTTAATGACTTGAAGAATGCTAACCTGTAAGTGCTGTGGTGTGATGGGAAGCTTTCCTTCCTGCAGGTCAGAGGTTCACATACCTGCCGTTTCCGTACAGTTCGGTTTGATACTTGAAGCTTACTGCCGAGGAAGTGTTGCTCATATGAAAGTGCTTGCTAAACAGGTACAGACTTCCCTTTAAATCTTGACTTAACCTACATGGGAACTCAGATACTTACTCCATTGCCCCTCCAGGGCATATTGATTACCTCAGCAAAGCCCATCTTTTAGGGACTGGGGAAGAGAAGGACACGTGGCAGAGGCGGAGAAATAAAAGGGCTGAGTAGCTGGATGATGGAGCAGTCCTCCCTGGCACGAAAAGCTTCTAGTGCTGTGGGCGTGCAGAAGTTAGGAGCTGGTTTTGGAGTGTTCCAGGATGGGCAGGATCCTTTCAGCAGCATGTGTATGTTCTGGAGAGAACAGTAGACCATTTGAGTTATTACTGAAGAAGGGTTTCTGTGCACTTGAAACTTGTGACGTTTTTCCCCAGTAACAGTGGTTTGTTCAATAGGAATTATTATCCCCTATCTAGATGACTCCAGGAGTACTTACTGCAGCTGTGGCTGTTGTTAAAAGGCGATGCAAAACCCCCTGAAGTTGTAGTATCATGTACTACCCCCTGGAAACAGTTGTTAGAGTAAACCAAATCCTCATTTTAGTGTTGATAGAGATGTGCTATTTATCAAAAAATGTCTCACACTTACTACATACACTAATAAGCGTATCAGCAGATCATGAAGAGACAAATGATGTTTGAAGTCTCTAACGCAGCTTTAGCACAGTTAATTTAGTTTGTGACCATTTGGAAAATGCTGTCTCTCTGGAGTGGGTGTGTTTGCTGTATCAGGCTACAAAGACTAACTCAGATGCTTGCCTGATGAGTGTTATTTCCAACAGTTCTAATCCTGTCTACGTTGAATCTGTGCTTTGAGAGGCACACGGAACAGGAACGTACTGTTACACTCTTTGTTACTGCAGTTCACAGCACACTGGAAAGACCGTCTCGTGCATATGTGTGCTTGTTAGTATTGTCAAAATCATAAAAAGACTAGGTGATGAAATGCTTTAAGCAATAGACCTAAGGTCAGTAAAGTTTTTGTGCACTTCACAGGAAACAAATGTCAGTACAATCAAAGAGGGAGCAAAAAAATTCCCAACTGTGCAAACACGGAAGAAATTCAAAGTAGAAATACTTCAAAAAGTTCCTGTTTGTACAACACAGGTTCCATTTTGTTCCCTTGTCACTGATGTTTGTACAGCTCCTAGAATAGTGGAAAAAGAAGAGTGCTTTTGGTTTTGACAGATGGCTGACCTGGCAGGTCTCCATTGCCTCAGTTTTATAATCAAACCGCATACAATTTCCACAGCATCCTGCCTGACAGGGTTCAGTCTGTCTGTGGAAGCGATAAGTTTTGACTCAGCACCTTGTAAGTTAGACTGAAGCTTCCTTGTATAGAAATCAACTTCTGTAATTAGTAAGTAGGTGCTGTTTGCTAGAGAATGTGTGTATTCGTGAGCAGGGTAACTGTGGTTAGTGCAAACGCAGCTGATTGTTACAACAACTGGTTTATATTTGGCCAATAGGTTGCTTAGATGTAGATGCAACATAGAAATCCCATTTGTTGTGTTGGCTAGTATCTAGGTTTGCACCAAAGGGCTTTTCTCTGTGATGTACATCCACAGCACTAGTTCAGCTGTTCTCTTAGAAATTATGTACGGGGAGAAAACTTTGCAAAAGAGCAGGGGGGGAAAAAGGGTTAAAGGCATCTGTATGGATTGCAAGTAGCTGCCTTGTCTTTTCACCTGTGTTTAAGGTAACAGTATAGCTTAGATGAGCTGATGTGCTTTGGAACACCTTCATTGATTACAGTGTTTACCTTCAGGAGGATTTTAATGAGCAGACATGTAGGTTTCTGCTCTGTAAAAGCTGTGTGTGTAGCTGTGTATGGGAAGGTTGCCCACGATTGGTCAGGTGGCTGTGCTGTACTGCATGCAGCTCACTGAACCTGTGCCATGAAGTACCTGCATCCATAGCTCATCACAAGTAATGTTTGATGTTGTTAGAGGTATGAAGCTCTCACTATTTATGTCGGCTTCAGTATAGAGGCTTTGTTGAATTAATGAACAAAAATTGTGTTTTGAAGAAGGAATTTGTGTAAATTGTCACACATTAAGATATCTCATTCAGTTTTTTGGACTCAAAGCTTAGGAGCTTTCATCCCATCAAAGTCTTTGTTACTTAGGGACTTGGGATTTCTGGGACACGAGTGGCTTAGAAAAGGCTGTTCTCATATTTTTTTCTTGGGAATGCCACCTTAATTGCCATCTATTACAATTTTTACAGCTGTAGAATCATTTAATATTTTTTTTTGTTTAGAAATGGGATTTTGCATTGCTCTGATTTTACACATAATACAATAACATTTAAAGGTAAACTATCTCTTTCAGGTGGAAGCTCTTAATAAAATGAAGACTTTAAATAGTCTAATTAAGCTGAATGCCATGAAGCAAAGCAAAGCAAAAGGAAAGGATGCGATGCATACGTGTTTGAAACAAAATGCTTACAGAGAAGCACTTTCTGACCTCCAGTCCCCTCTGAATCCTTCTGTTATACTTTCAGAGCTACAGTAAGTTAAGAATGAGTGAGTAATATTTCACTGTAGCTTTTGCATGGAAACAGTGAAGCACAATTGCCTATGTGCGTTACCTTCCTTTGGCTTTGTTACTCAGCAGATACACTGTTGGATGTAGTGAGAGGAGGTCAGCTGGGAATCTGACTGAGGTTAAGATAGCAGTTAAGAGTTTTGCTATCTACCATAAAACTTGACACTCTTAGGCAATGCATTACCATACCTACATTTATTTAAATGTAAGCCTAAAAGTGAATTAGACTGCATTCTTGGTGTCTGTTTATAACAGTAAGCACATAAGCCAGTAAAACTTTTTAACAGTACTGAAATATAAAGTCTAAAAACTGATGGGAGAGGACATAAAAAAATTCTCTGAAAATATGAGTGCTTTATTTAAGCATTAGCTATATGTGTGCCAGTCACTGTATCTAATGCATTCTGTATGTTACAGATGTTTTCATGACTTGCAAAGTGCTCATGACATAGCAGCAGAGATAACATTTAAATGCTTCCAAACCTGAAGTCGACCTGTTTGTTCTGTTGTGTTTTGCACAATGTTTAGACCTCTTCAGTTGAATTATTTGACTAAAAATTTTGTCCTATTTTTTTCTAGTGTTGAGAAGTGTAGATATATGGATTCTAAAATGAAGCCTCTGTGGATAGTGTACAACAACAAAATGTTTGGAGGAGATCTTGTAGGGATCATCTTTAAAAATGGTGATGGTAAGAAATGCTAAAAATGACAAATTTTTTCTTCTTTATTTCCACACTTGCACTTAAGCTGACTTGCTCTGTATTGCCTTGCTATAAAGGTGGTTTGCTCCAACACTGGTAAATGAATTAAGCATCATCTTCTGACTAGGTTTCAAAGTGTCAGTCAGGATGATATAACTGTGGTTGATCCTGCTTTAATGGTTAGGCTTAATGAGTATTTCTGGATACCTTTTTCTGAAGGCCTTAGAAATATTAGAAAGTTTGTCCACAACACCCTGAGAAAGTGAGGTGCCTTTCGTTCTAGATCTCCGCCAGGACATGCTGACGCTGCAGATACTGCGTTTGATGGACATACTTTGGAAAGAAGCTGGGCTGGATCTCCGGTAAGGGGCTGCTGGGGGGTGGGTTATGTGGATGGAGAGTTCACTTTTGGAGTAAAGCTTGCCTGATTTTTAAATACCTTCCCTACTGTCCCCTTTCTGAACATCTGTACCAATGCCCAGAGGTTTCAATTGTCATAACAAGGTGACCAGGCCATAGAAAGCAATAACCTTGACTAATTAGGTGGCCCCTCTTTGCATTTCTTTCCCTAGATGGCCCAAATCACAAAAGAATTTAGCCGTGAAAAGAAATAATGGATGAAGTGAAACTTTGGTATTTTTGTTTATCGTCAAGCAGAGTATCTTTCCTGGTGCACCATATCTCTTGTTTTTTATTGAAGTTGCCCCACTGATGATAAATTCACTGGTCTCTTCCAGAATTTACTGTTTTCATTCTTCATAAATCATCTAGATAAAAAGCATTGTATGAAGCCAGGAAACAATTCTTGAGTGAAGTGGGTTTTGTGGCTTGTTGGTTGGTTGGGTTGTTTTATTTGTTTTCGTTCATTTGTGTCTGTAACGTTTCTGAAGGGAGGTGTAGCAAACTTAACCTATTAACTTGTTTGAGAATGATGAGGAGTGTTGTGTGGTTTTTGTGTATTAGTTCATTAGCAGAAGTCTCTGTGGTGGTATCTCTCCTCCCATGTAAGCCAGTCACTTTGGAATCAGTTGTGCAACTAGCAGTGAACTCAACTGTTTTTGTAGTAGTGACTTTTTCTTGCTGCTGTTCACACAAAGACTTACAGTCATTGTGAAGATCTTCAGCATACATTCTGAAGTCCCGCTTTTGCAATTTTTTTCTTCCTAAAACATTATTTGGATGTCAAAACACAATTTTAGACCAGAAATATTTTTGTATCTTCCAAAGTCTTGCAAAGCAGCTTTCATACTTGTGTATGCTTGCTTCGATAAGCATGACTTCTTTGTAGGAATAGTAGAGTGTTCCAAAGAGAAACAGCATCAGGCATTTTTCATTGTTATCATACAACCCTCTAGTACGTGGGGTAGTTTTACAGCCAAATCTGTGCAGCAATTCTCAAAGCCTAATTTCTTTTCCAAAATCTAGTTCTAAAGAAGATAGTGGGTGTCACATTATTTAGAGGCCGTGCATTCGATTTTGTATGCTTGTGAAAGAGCTGTAATCCTTGGTGTTTGACTTGTAAGCATTGTTGATAAGGCTAGAAGTACTTAAATATTACTTGCAATACTTAATTTAGATTCTTTGAGCATATTTCAGATTTTTTGTGGTTCAAGCATAATAGTGGGTGCTTCATAAGGCACGTAACGTCAGCCCACACAGATCAGTAAAATTATAAACTTCTTACTTATGTTGCTAATGGAAAGATTTCCCCAGATGAAGTATGGGATAAGGTAGGAATGTGAATAATAAATTGTTTCTAGAAGTACATGTTTGGGATGAGGTTGCTGAGTGTGTTGTTGAACACTGATCTGAAGAAACTTTAGATAATTTATGTCATTATAAATAGACTGAGACTGATCCAGTATTTAAGGGCAAGGACAACCTCTGGCAGCTGTGGAATCCCAGATGAGGCATTCTTTGGTTGCTGCCTTCCCAGAAGCTTAGTTTGTGGTTCCAGCCTGGGCCACACACCATGGCTAGCAAACAAATATAGCGATTAGGAGTCATCAAACACACTTTTCCTGACTAAGGCATTTTCTTGAAACTTAACAAAGGAAAACCAAGAAATGGCTCTGATGTCCCAAGATTTTTCTTAAAACTCACAAAAAGAAATAGAAAGGGGAAGTTCCTAGTGAGAATTGAAGTTCTATAATTGGCCTCTTCTATTTATTTACTTAACTGGGAGCATCTTCCTTCCATTCATCCTCTCATAGTTTTGATTATTAAAAAGTCAAATTCTGGGGCTGAGACAGGGTTACAATTCTATGTCTGTCAAAGAGAGATTAACCAGGCACTTGCCGAGGGAAGGCTCTGAAACAGCCTTAACTGGGAAGAGAATTGGACAGAACAGCATTCCCAGTGCCTGGAGCATGAGGACGCAGCTGAGAGAGGGTAAGATCCCCCATGTTTATAGTCTATAGGCCTGTCAAGAAGAGGCAGCTCCAAAATCGATGGTGATGAATGGTGGTGACGAGTTCTGTTGCCTTATTAAAGGGTCAGGACTCGTTGACTTACTGCTTCTTACTTGGGTAGGAGGTTTGGTGTCAGGTGAAATAATATCAGATAGATCTGCTCTCCCAAAAAATACAACCTCATACATCTATACCAGTGAGTGGAGTTTTCTCTTCTTGGCCTGTATCATCCTTCAAAGCCTTGGTTTCCCTGAAGCTGTCGTTTCCCTTTTCCTTCTGTGGATGCAATGGATTTTGCAGTTTTCAACTTTTTTTCCACTGCAGGAAGTCTGCTAACTCCCTTCAGGTAAAGCCAGGCTTCTCACTTGTCTCAGCAGTGTGAGAGCAGAAGCCCTTGCTGTTTGCTCTCTCTTCCAATCGGTAGTATCTTGCCACAAGCCAGTGGTACAGCTTCCACGAAGCATGGATCTGATGGCAACCAGCATGCTGCCAGCATGGAGCTTGGACCAGCATCAGCTTGCTTATAATTGCACTGCAGTCTGGAGTCAGTTATTGAGTAGTAACTGAAAATGAAATCTTAACCCAGTCAGTGTCTAAAGCAAGAACAGTGTTCTCAGTGGGATTTCTCAGCTCTGGAGAGGAACACCATATTGGGTTTGAGATCTCCCAAGCTGAAAAAGGAGAAAGATTGGTTGGTTGGTTTCTTTAACTGTCAACAAATTTGTCTTGTGGGTGAACTGCCCTCTTCCCCACACGGTGTGTTTTGTTTTCTTGGTTTCCAGGTGTGGGTTTGTATTGGAAAGACTAGGGTTTGAATTGGAAAAGGAAATGTATGTATGCAGGGTGATGCAACAGTGTGTTCTGGTAGGTCCTTCATCCGGGGCGGGCACTGGGTGGACTGTGGAGGGCACAACTGGGTAAAGCTTCAGAAGCTGCTTCTCCTCAGTGCTTGAGACAGCAAAGACCATCACCCCAACATACGCTGCTCTGTCATTGAGGGTTGTCTGGCTCAGAATCAGTTTACCTTAGACATCAATCAGTCAAGTACCAGAGAGCAATGAGAAATCAAAGGAGCTTATTCTTTAATTAATCCCCATACCTATTCATTTCTTAAACTATTACATGAAAATTGAGCAGGAAAATTGAGCCTAAGAAATGAGTAAGTATGTGCAGCCAGACTTCCTCAGTCCTTTCTGTAGTTCATCTCTAATTGTTTCTTGTACTTTAAATATGGGTAATTATGGAAGAAACTGCTGAAGTTAAATGGTATTTATATTGAGGTTTCATCAGCAGAATGACAGAACAAGACTCTCAGAGGTTCAAACCCCCTGAAGATTTACAACTCTTCAAGCTACTTGGCTTTAAAAAAATCCTGTGTCTGACATCATGTGTATGAGCATGTTCATAGTAGATGACATAACTTTCTGTAATTTCTGTAAGGAGTGTTGAAGTATTACAAATACCTGTCACAGCAGAGGAGCATAGCATCTGTCTTCCTAAGAATGCTGTGGGGTCTGCAGTGTGGCATCTCTTGGGAGAGTGATCAGAAAGTGACTCTGATGCTTTACCTGTATTACAGCATTGAAATTGTGTTAAGGGAGAAACTAGTAAAGGAACAGAGCAACAGAAAGTCCTAAGTGTGAGGAGTTTGATCTGTGTTGAATGGTTTTTGCCATGGTAAACTGTCATAAAGGTATTTAGAGAGTGTTCTCCAAACTACCTTCTCATTTCACTGCCTATTTATGATGAGTTTTCATTTTCACTTCCCTCAACATGTGTGAAGTGCAGTGTAAAGTGGCTATGTATGAATGAAATCAGAGTTCACAAACAGGCTGAAAAGCATATTTTTTACAAGTCTAAAGAATGTCATTGTTTTTAAGCTGTTGGACCCGAAGTTAAGAGAATGTGTTGATAAATTACGAGAACCTGGTCGTGTATTTGGAAAGATACTGCCTTGGAGAATTGGACTCTTCACATAAAGAGTAGTATTAAATCGAGTGAAGAAGAAAATGTTCTGTCCTGCCCAGGATTGCTGTATTGATCTGTCCGTGGTCTTTACTGGCTTTAGAAAGCAGGGAGCATATCCTGCTGACAGATGCTGAAGTCAGAAAGACCAGGATGAGATGGAAAGGGCCCAGAGGATTTGTCCCCAACTTGACTCCTGTCAAACTGTCTCTCTGACAAGGATGTTTTTTCCTCCAGTTGTAAGCACACAGCCCTCAAGGGGCTGAAGGCTTTCATCATTGCTTGCTCTTGAAGGGGAAGTCATTGGACGTGTGCCCGGTTAAGCTGCAAGTAGGGTGGGTTGAAATGCCATGGACAAAGGCCAGCGTGCACTTTAACCTGGCAATATTTGGCTTACGTTTGTCATGTCGTGATAAGGATGGGCAGTGCTTCCTTCTATCATGACCACTGGTGTTCAGGAATTGCAGATAGCTGCCTGTTCTTTGTGAGAACCCTCTGGTCTGGAGAGTTGGGGTTTTTAATTGGGAAATAGGTTAGAATAGAAACGGGAAGAAAGTTCCAGACCTGCACCACTTCATTTTTTTTGTTTTGAAGATGAGTGTTCTCTAAATGCTCTGTTGAATCTGGTTTTCAGTTCACTTTTATGCCAGTAGAGAAGAATCCCCAACTCTACAGTTATTACTACTTGTGCTGCTTCAGTTGTGTTATCACTCAGGTAGAGAAACCACTGAGTTATCCGCTAGCTATTATGCCAAAAAGTTCCAATTAATTTCATCTGGAATTTTATTTTTTTTCTATGGCTTGGGATAATGGCCTGTGTCAGTGAAGAGATGTGGTTCTGCTCTGTAGCAGACTTAATATCTGTTTGGTAAATAGCGATGACAACTCCAGCAGCAGTGCTTTTTTATATGTGTCCTGCAAACGTTTATACACTTTGTAAGTCAGTGAGTGCTGCTCTGTAGCTGTGTGCTGCAGTTACACTGGTGTGCCCAGCCACTCTTTTGTAGGTGGGTGCAGGACCAGAGCTGAGGTCGTGTTCCTGACCTGAGGTGATCAGCACGAGCGGACACTGCAGTTTGTGATGCAGTGCCTCGGAAGAGTTGAAGTTTCTATCGCATGCATTGAGCTCCCATCTAAGTTGCCACCCTGTGTAGTGTTTCAGGCATCTGGAGTGAGGGAACATTTTGGGAAAATGTACCTCTTTCGACACATCTCTCCTTGGTTCATGTCTTCAACTGTGTCTTATTTTAATGCGATGATGTTGTTGTAGATAGTTTTGTGAGGCACAATGTGTGGATGCACAGGAGTATTCTTATGTAGCAGGCAGGTTAAGAGATACGTTAATTTCTGTCTTTCATTAGGTTTCTGTGCTTAGAATTAGTAAGAGCTGGAAAATAGTATATTTATATTTAAAAGTATTTCTAGCATTTTAAATTGAAATAGGAAGAATGGGGGGAAAAGGGTAAGATCCTTTTTTCCTGTTCAGACTACTTAGCCGAGAAGGACTGGGAGTGTAACTTGCTGCTCACCCAGTAAATTCACAGAGGAAAACAAAGGGCTCCCCCTGTGGTTTCGCCTCTGAAATTGCAAGGTACAATTCCCTGGTAAAAGGGAAAAATGAAGGTTGCTTCTAATTTCTTTTTTTTTATTTTTTTACATATATGGATGCAGTAGGAAAAACAAATGATTAAAAGGTATTGCTGGTATTTGAATTTTGCAAGCAAGATCTAGATGTTAACCTTTGAAAGTTTAATGTTGAAGTTAGGGGGAATATTTGGCCTACTCCAGATATTGATACTCCAAGGGAACGTTTTTACATCTTTTGTGGTTAACACGGGTCTGTGTTTGGTTTCAGGATATTGCCCTATGGCTGTTTGGCAACTGGAGACCACTCTGGCCTGATTGAGGCTGTGTCTAGTTCAGAAACCATTGCTGACATCCAGCTAAACAGCAGCAACGTTGCTGCTGCTGCCGCCTTCAACAAAGATGCTCTCCTAAACTGGCTGAAGGAATACAATTTAGGGTAATTTCTGCTGTGTTCTCATCTGTATTGTACGCTACAGAATTTCTGTAAGTTTCCGTGTTGCTACTGAGGACTATGTGGCTCTTCTGGCAGGTTTGTTGTTACTTAATTTTCCACTGTGTCGAATTCTGACTCAGATTCTGGGTGCCCTTGGAATTCAAACAGTGATCCAACTGAAATTCTGGCATGGGCAGTGTTTTGACTGCATGTTGGTGAGGAAGTTCTACAAGATTTGACAAAACAAACAAACCCAAGAAATCTTTCTGGGCTTCAAGTCTTAATGTTGTTGCCTTTCATAATATTTGCATTTCTGCTATTCTTCATAGCTACTTTTTACAGTATTTTCTCTCATAAATCTAGTTCTATAGCATCCTAGTGGGCATCTGGTTTCAACAAGGAAAAATACTTCCTGAGGTCAAGGTGTGACGTGAGTTACCAGTAGTTTGCACTAATATTGTTTGTCTTTGTGGTTATAGAGATGACTTGGATCGAGCCATTGAAGAATTCACTCTGTCCTGTGCTGGCTACTGTGTAGCTACTTATGTACTGGGAATTGGTGACAGACATAGTGACAACATCATGGTCAGGAAAAATGGTCAGGTAAAGATCTCTTTTGTAGGCAGAATCACCGCGGTATCTCTGGTGTGCCAAAATTACTGTAAACGTTTTCTGTAGCTTTGCAGTAAAATTAAATCCACACGTTGTTAGAACTGATGTCTTCGTTTACTGAGAATTGAAAAGAGCCTCAAAGAAAGGAGATGTAAGACCAGTGGAAGCACCAGCTGTGGAATGCCTTTTTATTACTGACCAATGAACGCCTCTTCAGTAAGCAGTTCTCTGTCAAGTGAGGCTGTTCTACAGAACTTCTTCAGAACATCCAAAAGGCCTGTTAGTGGTTCAGACTTATTGAATAGAAGTAGTTTTGGAGCATCTTGCAAAAAAACATCCTTAAAAATACATGAGTTGCAGTTTTGAGTAATGTAGTTTTCCCAAAGTTAGTCTGTACAGTCCACCTCTGCAGAAATGTTCCACATGGAACTCGGCACCAGCATAAAACTGTGACTGTGAGTCTCAAAACCTAGGATCTAGGTAAACTCTGAAAAATGTGTTATGCTGTGTAATTGTTACTTTCTACTGTAACTTTCTGATTTTATTTCAATTACTCTGCCTATAAAACTAGGAGGGGTTTATAAAAGTGGAATTTTTATAGACATTGGCAGTACTCTTTTTTTACGTACTGGAAGCAAGGTGAAACACCCTTCATTCTAAAATTGGAGAACTGTCACACGTTTCTTGAGAATAAGTTCTACTAACTTTTGCTCTCGAGTTGATGTAGGAAGTAGGAAGCCCTTGGATATGATGATGATCATTGGGCTCATTTTTCTATCTGGTATTACCAACGAGATGTCTGTTGCAGACATTGGAAGTTTAAACCTAAGATAATCTTTTGCCCTCTGATTTGTAGCAGTGGTTGCTCGTAAGAGCATGGATGTTCTCACTGACTTAAATAATGTTTTAAAACTGAATGCTCCCAAAGGACTGAAACCATGGGCTGAGGAGAGTGACAGTGAGTTAACTGTTCTTAAGAGCAGCATCCTGTAGAGATACTAGAAAAGTGAAATGTTTCACTGGATAAATTAATTTTCACTTCTGTCTTTTTAGCTCTTTCATATAGATTTTGGGCATATTCTTGGAAACTTCAAGTCCAAGTTTGGAATTAAAAGGGAACGGGTACCTTTCATACTCACCTATGATTTCATTCATGTTATTCAACAAGGTAAAACAGGGAACACCGAAAAATTTGGTCGGTGAGTATTACTGTGATCTCTTCCGTTTGTAACTGAGATGATCTCTGGTGATAAATTCCAGCAGACTGGGAACCTGTGTGGGTTTGGTTTGCTCATTTGTACTTGTGTGCAAGTGTCTTACATGCATTTACAGAACTAGCTGCTGCTCTGCCTGAGCTATAATATAGACACAAATTACTTGATAGATCAGAAACTGCAGCTCTGCAGTGGAAATATACAATGTCCTTTTTATCTTCTCCATCAGGAGATGGCAGATCATTCTGAGCTCACCCTTTTTACCTTCAGCAGCTCTGGGCCCCAGGGAAGGGTTCCGCAGACTGTTTTTCAAGTGAAATGGAGCACTGGACTTAGAAACAGGCTCCTTCCTGTCCATCAACATACCTTTGGGGCACTGATGAACCCTGGCCTTACTGAGATGCTCAGACATATAGAGCCACGTGCTCTTAATCCTACACTTTGGCATGGCCCTTCCCATCTGGGGTCAGAGCACTACAGTGGAACATGAAGGTGTACCACAAAGGAACACTGCCCTCCGATCCTACCTGTTGAGGTAGATTTTTCTTTTTTCCCTTCTCTCATTCTCACCAATTGACAGGAGGGGGCTTTCTGAACTGTTTGGTCCCACTTTGATGGGGTTTTTTTTTCACAAGAATTTGTCAGAGATAGGAGATTAAGTACTGGATAAATCTGTTGGCTGCTTCTGGTAGAAGCAGGTGTACAGATATTTGTAGTTGTGCATCTAGGAAGAAAGGAGAATAACTGCCAGTGACCCATGTCTCTCCTGGAGAGTAAGGAAACCAACCTATAGCTCCATTTTTAAAGCCATGAGGTGAAGGCTTTTAGCTGACTGTACTATTGCAAGAGCTGTGAAATATGGCATACTTTAAATGGTAGGAGGATTCCACTTTCACGTAATTCCTCGGAAGAGAATCTATTCTTATAACGTCGTCTTGGTCTGAAGGGTGGTTCCCATTTCCTGGGGAAACTGCAGATTAGACACTGAACAGTGGCACATTTGGGTGTCTGTATGATGCCAGATCTGGTGATCAGGTCAATTTTGACCATGTTTGCAGGAAGGAATTACTTTAGACATGTGGACTGGATTGGCAGGGACTTCTGCAGAGCTTTTGTTTTTCCACTGTAGGTCCACTCAGTAGGCTCATCAGGGCGTTTTACCCAGCACGTTTTCAGGGAGATGGGATGCTGGCATTACCTTGCCTTTTTTTACTCCTCCTGAAGAACAGTGGAGTTTTTCAAAGGTTTTGATTTTTTGTTTTTGATGCTTTAAGGGCTTGTTGACGAAGCCCGGTGTATTTTTCTGGGAATGCATTGGAGGTTCTGCAGGCATCTCTGTCCTTTGTTTACATCTATTAGACCAGCTAACAGTTTTGGAAATTGTTACATATCTTTGTCAACTGTTGAAGTTCTCCTGTGTTGTCTTCATTGCATGTCCTGTGTGGCTGACCGTGAAGGTTCCGGCAGTATTGTGAAGAAGCATACTTGATTCTGCGGAAACACGGAAACCTGTTCATTACACTCTTTGCACTGATGCTAACTGCAGGGCTTCCAGAGCTAACCTCTGTCAAGGACATCCAGTATCTCAAGGTAAAGAAAGATTTACAGCTCAGCAGGACTTAGCATTTTTCCAGTGTGTGAATTTTGGTTCTGAGATGAATGTATTATAGTTGTTTTCCATTTCTCTCAAGATTCCCACATAGTTCTCAAAGCTTCATTTTTTTTAGCCATAGAAGAAAGTCTGTAGTCAGTCCTAGTGGTCAGAAGAAACTAAGAATGTATGTTGCTCTTAGTCATTCCATAATGAGTTCAATATCCCCTCATCTTAAATGTGGTCATTTCAGGGGTATTTTACATCTTGACTCATGCACGAGCATAGACTTGTAAAGGTGAAAATAATTTGCTTAATTCTTCTTTAGTTTTATCTTGAAACTGAGAAAATAGGAGGAAGAGTGTCAGGAAAAAAAAAACCAGAATGTGGTTTGTGCCAAAAGATGGAGGAGGCCTTAACTGTGGTTTTTAGAATTCCTAACAGTAGCTGTTTTCCTGTCATCTTAGGACTCTCTTGCCTTAGGGAAGAGTGAGGAAGAAGCACTAAAGCAATTTAAGCAAAAATTTGATGAAGCACTCCGGGAAAGTTGGACTACTAAAGTGAACTGGATGGCTCACACTGTTCGTAAAGATTACAGATCCTAGAAGATGTTTGCATTTGCACTAAGCTGAGCGTTACAGTGATAAGTGTTTTTACAGGAGGTCTGTGGACTGGACCAACACAGCTTATTTTGAATAAGAAAAAAAACAACCACAAAAAGAAATGGGCCGAAATAGTTCCTGAGTCTTTTGCACTCTGCTTCTGAATGCTTGATTCCAAGACTGTGTCTACAAATAGTGAACTTTCTGGATAATCACTTCCTGCTGACTTTGCACGCTGAGAGCTACTACGCATTTAAAAAAATTCTGTGGTACTTTCTGGAAGTGTAAATATTTGGTTTTATACGTTAAGGTAATGTACTTTAACATACTCAGGAGGTTTGAAAACCTCTGACAGAACTGTTTTCTTTAAAGTTGGGACTTGAAGAGTAAATTTCTTTTTTTTATATCCTAATCTGGCTAAAAATGAGCATATTGTGTATATTTTTCATATGAACTCTGCCCTACTGGCACAGATGAATTGATTCTACTGTAAATAGCAACCAGGGTATCATTGTACTACAGGGGGCTGCTTCATGTCTTATACTGCTG
Source organism: Actenoides lindsayi (assembly GCA_025331215.1). NCBI lineage: Eukaryota > Metazoa > Chordata > Aves > Coraciiformes > Alcedinidae > Actenoides > Actenoides lindsayi. The sequence goes on along the minus strand of WTSP01027292.1, from coordinate 20,989 downwards.
CCGAAAGAAGAGTAGATATTTGTAAGATGGGGAAGGGCGGGCAGGGGATGAGGAGGGGAGAGGATGGACACACAAGACACATGAGACACCTTTGAAAATGATGCAGTGTCCAGATGTTCAGGGGTGCTCAGCTTTGTTCTTCTGATATAGCACAGAGAAGGGAAGCCCTTCGATAGGAGGGAAGTTAGGCCAAGTCCAGACATGTCTGGGAATCCCTCATTGGTGATGGTATTGCATTCAGCCTCTGGGGCTCTGTTTGCAACTCCATAAGAGGCACATTTATTTCAGGTTCACCAAGAAGCTCCTTACAGCCTTACGTTGAAATTCCTATCTCCAATGACTTGTGCCATGCAGATGCATTGACATATGTATGGAAAAGGTTCATTAAATGTACTATACACCGTGATTTTTAGAGCATACGTACCAAAAAACACACCCCTTTGGAAAAGCAAGTGTTTATGGACAAATACCATTACATAAACCACCAGTGAGAAGTCATTAGTCTTTTCTTCTGTATTTATTAAAAGCTTGCAGTAATGTTGCTTTACCAAGATATATATGTTGAAGATGGTTGCTGAAGAAACTGGATTTGTTTTAATTTATTCAGTGAGGTACCAGGCTTCTAGGTGCTTAAATGGAGAGCAAATTTGTTACGTGCAATAGGGAACTGCTGGTTCAAAGATGTAACATACTGTTTCTGAACATCACCGAGATAGACTTTAACTAATGCTTGTTCTCCAAGGAACACTGGTAGCTCTCAGTTCTTGTTGACATTTGAAAGAGAATTAAACATATGTATTTACTTTTTGACTAAACAGTTGTTTTGCATAGAAATGTTGTTTTATGTAGGAATTTAATTAAAGGTGGTTTTACTTTGTTGAGAGTGATCTTTTGTTTGTTTGTTTAGTTTTTGTTGGTTTTGTGCTATTTTGTTGTTTTTCTTTTAGGGTCTTGTTGTTTCTTTTAAAGGTCAAGAACCTATCTGGAGATAGGATAGCATTTTATGTAGTGGTTTGATTCTCCTGTCCTCACCCTTTTGGCTGATCCATCTGAGAAGACCTCTGCTTCTGGAATATTGTAGAAGTAACAACTGGTTTGTGGTTTGGCTTTGTTTTTTGTGGGTTGTTGTTTGGGTTTTTTTGGTTTGTTTTAATAATAATACAGTAGTATGTAAAGTGTGCCATATCCCCCTTTTTCATGTGTGGTTTGGTTCCCACCCCCACCCCCCTTCTTTTAAAGTATGAGGGAGGAAGGGTAAAAAGAAACTGCTTTGCAGGTGACAGCTCTGCGCAAAGTAATGTCATCCTCAGCCAATTCACAGCATATAAATTTGCATAAGTAACCATTCCTGGACATGTTGCTTTTCTCTGCGAGACAGAGTACTTGGACATCTGTGCCGGGCTCTCGTGTTGAAGGAGACCTAACCTTTCCCAAAACTAGAGATGAAGTCAGCGAGCTCCTCTTGGCTGCTTGGGGCTGGCGTGCAGGGTGTGTGATAGGAGGGAGCACAATGGCATCTTTATATCCATAGCTAAGGTGGCAAATCTGGTCTGTGTTCCACCCAGACATCTCCTGAGACTTGGAACAAGCCCCTCAAGTCGTGCCATAGGTACCTATCTGCAGAAATGGGGGGACTAGCTTTGACCTCCAGGTGCACAAGCACCTCCCCGCAGTGGGATAGTGCACAGAGTAAAGATGGTTTGTGCTGTGAGATTTGATTTGGATGTTACTTGAATACAGGTTACAAAAATACTTGAGATAGGCAAGGTGGTTTCCTCAGTGTCCTGAGATAGCTAGTACTTGAGCAGTACTTCCAAACTAGCACTAAGTGCTTGTCTTGGTCAATAGCCCTTGGAATGGGGTATGTTGTATTTAGTTGGCTTCACCTCTGCTACATTTACTCTTGGCAATATGTCAGCAAGAATGAGGAAAGAAAGTTGGAGGTGTGTTAGATGATGCATTCCCATGTTTGGCAGCAAAATAAAATGGTGTGAATTGAACTTCAGGTAGCTGAGAGGATAACACATCTCACAAGAACACTTCTCCAGGCTGACCTCTCAGGCATGAAGTGGCGTTTATAAGGGCTCCGAGGTTAACGGGATACTGTCGTGGTGAGTTCTGAGTGGAGAACTGGGTTAGTAGTATTTAACAGAACACCACTTCCCCAGGTTTCCATTGTCTGCACTACAGTTTGTGGTGTACTTCCCCATACCCAGTTACAGTGTGAAAAAGGCAGGTTAGCTTGGCCTGGGTGAGATCATACTTTTTTCTTCTGAGCCATTGTTCTAGACTGTTCGCAGAGTTTGGAAGGCATCAAATGGTCAGGTTTTAATGGGAGAGTTTAAAGATTTTGTTCCTAATGGTGAGTAGAAACATGACCTTTTTAAATGTGAAAGCTTTGGAAGGGATGTAGCTTTATGCAGCTATAGAGAAGAACAAGCCACGACTTTGGTATGAAAGACCTTTGGTTCAGATGGTGTTGTGTTATGTTAATTACTTTTTTCCAAGTCTGTTTCTCATCTGGTCTGCCTATTTCCACTGCAAAAATGACTTCTCTTAAACCAGGGGGAAAAGATACCCAATGCAACTGAAACTGGGTATGTGGAGTGTGTATATTGCATAAATTTGTTCTGGTTTTCTTTTGATTGCATGGTCATTGGATTGGTTTGCTTCCTTTACCTTGTTTCATTTGATTTGTGACAAGTGGTGACAACTGCTATTACACTCCTCCTTGTCCTGTGTTTGATTTCTAAGGAAAGAGCTCTGATGGATTTGCCCCTCACTGGTGGAGTTGCTTCCTCTCCCTTTTATGCTTGTATTGGTTTTATTGTCTGTGGCCTGTTGATTAAGTCATTCACGATCTAGCAAATGCCTGTGACAGAGCCCATTCATAAATTTAATATAATAGAGCCCAATATTCCTCTTTAATTTCCTAGAGCGATTGAAATCGGATAATTAAATAGTACAGGCTCTTCATATGTCAGGCTATGATCCTAGCTTTATTCTTTAGGAGAGATTTCAAGCCTAAATCTTTTAAGTATGTCATCAGTATTTCCAGTATTATTTCACAATATATTGTATTAATATAATATGGCTTTAAAATCTAACCTGGAAGTCCTGTGCTCACAGAATGCATTCTGGTTTGGGGCAAATTTTCCTAAAATAATTTTAAAAATAACTCATCTGGCATAATACTGCTGAGAGCTGAGGGAGCAGAATTGTCGTGGTGGAAAGCAAGTTTTAGTAGGTGCTGCCATATGAGATGGCAATGCTGCCTTGCTGCTGGACCTCTCAGTTTACATATGGCTGGATTTCTATAGATAAATGAGCCTCATTTTGCTTGTCTCAAGAGATGAAAGTCGGAGTAAGCTCAAGGTGGTGGTTTTATTGCCTGCCTGCAGTACCACAATGACTGCTATTTCCAGTGCAAAACTGTTTTGTTTGAGGCACATCTGTCTGCCACTGACTTCTATGGCTATAGTCCAGGCATGCAGTCAGTAGTGAAATTGTTGCTGTAACTGGAACGTCTTTGCAAATCAGTTGCAGGAAGGTCATCATCATCAAATCTCGGGTGATGACATGGACATAGGAGCTGTTGATGTGCCGTCTTTTGGCACGTCACTTCAGAATACCAGCTTTGTCTTTCCTGAGCAGACTTGTTGAGCTGGCGTGGATGTGGAAGCTTCCCCTGATGTCACCTGTGGGAGCTGCTGACACAGCCTCCTGCCCACATGGGGCACTTGCTTTGGGAGCACAGCTAAATATCCGTTAGTTCAGGGTCTGGGGAGTCAGGAGAGCTGCATTTCCCGGTGTTTCCATGGGAGCATTGGGGACTTTTTCATACAAACCAGAGTGTGTGGAAGGAACAAGTCTTGTGTCTGGAATACACAGTGCCAATCAGATTTGAGTACCCAGTCCAGGAAAGGTGGAGTCACTTTAACAGCTAATGCTACTGAGAAAACTTGAGTGCCACGCTGCTCATGGTACCTCTGCGTAATGAAAAGCCTGTAGTGACTCTTTCCAAGCATGACTTCATGACTGATCAGGAAGAGGGTATGTGCTTCCACCAGTGCTGACTAGGGAATTGATTTGCTCTGCTCACGCTGCTAGCCATTCTGCACACAGTGCAGCAGAACAGCAGGAACTGCTGGTGAAGTTCCCACGAGAGAGGATTGGAGCAGTCAGATGCTGACAGAACTTTGTTATTTCATCTCCAGCGCACTTGGCTAAAAGCTGTACTAACTGTGTAGCCTCTTCTAAGAGGTTTTGCTCTATTGGAGGGTCAGATTTAAAATAATGCTGCTGTGGTGAGCTAGTCCTTCACCCTTTCAGTCTGTCACCTTGTTTTTCCTCAGGCGATTATCTGGAGAAGTTTGCCCTGGGACTGCTTGATGAAGAGGGAAGGGGATTGATAGATATTTCTTAGGTGATGGTGTGGTTTAGTCTTGGGAAACCTGTGAAGCATGGCAGTTTAGGAACTGCAGTCATAGAGAAGTGCAAAAGGTTAATTCTGATTTGCCAGGCATCATTTGGCTTTTATGAAGCAAGTGAGTGGAAGCAACAATCAAGCACCATGGAAACATGGTTTCAGAGGGATTACAACCTGTTGTAGTGCAAGGATATTTGTAAGATCTCATTTTTGGCTTTTGAAGCCTGTGTTTGGGCAGGAAGTCTGGGCACTTTCTGGGAGTGCCCAGAACCACTGAAGTCTGGGCAGAAGTGAGGAACCTGATGACAGTTCATTCCTGCTTGTAAAGCCTGCCCAAGATTTTCTCCTCTGTGCCTTACCAAATGGGCTTTGCCCTGTGAGCATTCCCTGGGTGTGCATTTGTGATCTGACCACTGGCAGGACATGGGCAAAGCAGCTCATTCTGGTTTCTGAAACTGTCTCTTCACCTCCTTTTGCATAAGGTGCACTGAGTGTTTGTTTGACATGGCACAGGGAGCTGTGCCCAGGATGCTTTGGAGTATGGGAATGTTGCATACTTGGCTCTGAATTCCTCCCGTTGAAACTCTCTCCTGGGGACTGAGGGGAACCAACACAAGGATGGATGACATGGCTCAGGTGAAGTACTCCGCAGAGATACAAACTATCTGGATTCCTGTCCTCTTACCAAGCATTCATTGGAACAAAAATGGAAGAGCTCCAAAAGGGGAAAGGGAAGGACAGAAGGAGAAAGCCCTCTTGCTATGAAGGAGTGATGAAACAGGTCCACACTTCCTAGCCTATGCTCACTCTACTCCAGAGGCTGCTTCCACCTGTAACCTGTGCTTAGGGATTCCATAAAGGTAAATAATCTTGTGTGTGCACAGACCTTGATGCCACGCATCACCTCCCGTCGTGCGTCAGGCAGTCACAGTGCTGCTCTCCTCAGCCCTGCACTGTGAAGGGAATGAAGACAGACCTCTCAAGGTGTGGGTTACACTGGTGTGCTTAAACTTTGAATGCTCATTTATTTGGTGCTTAAATACTGTGTGAGTTGTGATTGTTATTGCTGCTTTTAAGGAGAGGTGCTGGATTATACGTTAGGAGTTGTAAGTCTGTAAAAGTTCAGAACATATAGAAGGGAATTTGAATGTGATCTGCAATTTTTGTGTCCAGAGGAACCTTTGAGAGCCCCATTCCCCCATCAGATTGCACAGCCATGCTAATTATTTTAAAAACAAAAAAACCAGTTTAATATTCCAGGCCACAAACAACACTGAAGCATACCTAGGTATTACAGGTAAGTGAAATGCACCCAGTGGTTCTGCATTTAATATTCACTTTCTCTTTTGCAGCTTAATGGGGTAATCTTGTTTTCTTGAGAGGAAAAAGAACATTTTGAAAATTTCTGAAATGATTCTCTGTTCTTAATAGCTGAGAAACTTTTAGCTCCTACTTACAGCTGTTTGTTGGCAGAGTTTCTGCTAGGTCAGTTAGCGAATGTGCGTCTGCTCGGCACAGTACATATGAACTGCAGCCCGGCTGCGATTGCTGACGCTGCCTACAGATGGCACAGAGCAGAGATCCAGTCAGCCTGAGTGGATCCATGCTAAAGCATTTTGGATGTACTGGGGTTCCCAACAAGGCACCCACACCGTATCTTTAATCATGTCTGCGTATTGAACTTTCTGCAGTTAAGGTGCTGGAGCTGGTGTCTCCTCCGCTGTCATAGTGATCGAGCAGGCTGTGGGCAATGAAGCTGCTTTCTGAGTGCAGTGTCTCGCATTTTCGGCAGACGAGGATTTCACATTTTGGACACATTTTCCCAGAGTGTGGCTGCCTTAAAGAACATATTTCCTCCCGTGCTGGCTTCGGCTTTTTGGAACCTTTCCCATGTAAACATCTCCTCTTGTCTTCAAACAGTTGACTTCTCCCCTGAGGGCTAGAACAGTCAGAAAGAAAGGTGACAAGTTTAACCTGTACACTTCCTAGTTTGAGATCAGCAGCAGCAGTTAGTGTGTGATTCATGAGCCCTTCCTGAGGCATTGCCTCTGTCACACTGGAAGCAGGTGCAATGTGTGGTCACCTGCAGGAAACAGGAATGGACATAAAAAAGAGGGCCCGGCTCTGGTGCTGTGATGGCAGTGACAAGCCATTAGTTTTAGACCATAGAATCACTAAAAGGATGGTCACCATTGAAACAAAAACTTAACAATTATAAGTCAACTAGCTAAGTAGGAGCTTTCTACTCAGGTATTAAATGTGCAACTTTTCCGTGGGTGATTGTGGCACAAGCCTTGTGTGCTTGCATGACAACATTTCATAGAGCTCTGTGTATCTGTGTTACAGGCCTCAGACCTAGCAGACCTCATCTGTACTCTCATAAATGTTCTTTTTCCACTCACATATACATGAATAATTACGCTAGCAGGTAGATAAGCCCTGTGTTGCATTATCCTTGCATAGAGATGGAAAGGCTGGAAGAACAGCACTCTTGATTAAATTAGGTATCATTATATTTTATATCAAATAGTACTTCAAGAAAGACGCTAACCTATAATACTTCACAAGAGCTTGGAAATCAGTGCTGAGCTGTAGAGATAATCTGGTTTGGCCGCAGCACTGTGGAAGTTCTGCAGGCCCTGATGATTTTAATGTTTTTAAAAAGCATTGCCATGCAGTGTGTCTGTAGAAGTACATCCACTAGAGTCTGAAGACTACTCTCTTTCCATTAATGTGCGAGTACCATGGGAGGAGGCTACATTATTGGTTTGGGTTTTTTTAGGTAAAACTGGGGAAAGATCTGTATTCATCAACTACAGTCAAGGATCAAGGCCCAGGAAGCATGGTTTTACTGCTTCAGTTGCACTTGCTTCCCTCCCAAACGCATGCTTCAGTGAAATTACGGACAACGAAGAAGATTCACAGCGCTCATTCACTAACTCCTTGGATGTTTGATGATGTTTCCAGCCCAGTTCCTCAGCAGCACAGCAAGACGAAGTCCAAAGCAAAGCCCTTGGTATTAGTTGTTCTGCAATTGGATCGGTCTGAGGGAAGGATCCAGCTCTTGGGATCATTTCTGGCTAGTGTATCTTAATCCTATGTCAAGCTTGTAACCAGCTGCTGTGGCTATTAAGCATAATGTAGTTAGCTGAGTAATTGCTGAGACTTGGATGCACTTCCTGCTAAGATGGTAATTTCATGGTAATTATCAAAGACAGACTCTTTTTAGGAGATCTGTAGAAAACAGCTTTTGTAATGGAGGAGAAGAGACACTTTTTGGAAACTATTGATGTTAGCACGATGCGTACATGAAGTTTACCTCATATTAAGGAAGAATAATACCAAGTACAAAGACCCAAGTAGAGCATTTCAAATCCCGTAAGAAGGATTACAATAACTCAGAGCTAATACATGCACAAACAGTAAGGTCCAACTCAATTTTGTCTCTTTGCTGACATTGATTCAATAAAGGAACAGATTTGCATTGCTTGTCTTCCCTCCCCCCTATTTTTTTTCTTTTTTTTTTTTTTCCCTTTTATCGGAAAAGTATCAAACCTGAAGTCGCTATTATAGAGCATAATACACTGATTCAAGAAACTTAGTGGCACTGACTGTTGAGCAGTGATTTTGGCTGCTGCCCATAGGTTGCCTGTCTGTTACAGCCTGGAGCAGGGATGTGGGTGCAATCAAACCTGCAGCAATGTTGTCTCCAGAAACAGCATCCCTGGGTGTCACAGCTGTCAGCGCTTGTGTGTGTGCAGAGGAATAGGGATGCTGCCCCTCCACATCTCTTTTGCTGGGTGGGAAGCAGCACAGGGAAATGGTTGTAAAATAAACATGCAGACACACGATGTTTGATGACCTTCATTTCGTACCTACTTCTGCCAATGGCTTTCTAGGTTTTAGGTCAAGTTGTTTAATTAGTCTGGAACCGTTTCCTTGTTTGTGAAACAGTTAATAATTCAGAGGTAACAAAGGAGGTGTCTGTGGCTCTGTGAAAGGTGCTCTGGAAATACTTGTAAAATTTCTTGGTTAAAAATGTATACAGAATATAATCTTAGATGTACTTACAGTTTATTCTTAGGACACCCAGAGAAGAGACTCAATCCAGAAAATCTCTTCCTAAATAGTCGCTCTCGCTTTTTTCGGCCGTGCTTCCCCTCTCCTGTGCTTTCTTCTGGGAGTTCCTTCTTTCCTTTGTGCCAGCTCATTTTATCTGTCATAACAGCACCTGCTTAGATGCAACCAGGAGTCTGAGTAGCTTTCCGAAAGCCTGTACCTTACTGTGTTGCACCTGGTGAAGTCTGGGTCGGTTACTCTACAAAACTGGAAGTGTCCTGGCTACGCAGAAGGTTCAGCAGAGATCGGTGAGCAGCCACTCTCCATGACATGGAGCAAATACCTGCTTGGAAAAAATCCTGCAGACACAAGGCAATCTGGATATTCTTAACCGCTAGCCCACGTAATTGTGGAAGGTAGGCTGGGACGTTAAATACAATAACGATTCCCCTCTACGTGCCCTCTTTCCTGATTAGGCTACTTGCTGAAAACCAAGTGATGAGGCAGCTCGGTTGATAAACGCAAAGAACCGGGAGCCAATGAAACGGTTTCCCGCAGAGAACAGAAGCAGTGAAACAAATGTGAGATGGAACAAACACTGCAAAGCAGAAACCAGAACCCTGAGAAGATGGAGATCCAGCTGGGGATTTTTAGTTAAGGCTTGGAAATTGTTTCCTTTTGATAAAGCAGTTGATTAGTCTGCATTTCCGCGTTGCATTGCTTTGTCTCCAAGCATTACCCCTTTGGACTCTCTGATTGAATTAGTTTCTCTGCTCTACGTTTGATACTTAGTAATTGCATTAACTTTTGGTTGCTTGATGTGGAGGGTCACGCTCACCCCCTCCTGATGCTCGGAAGTGCTTGTCTGCTCCTACCTGGTCAAAATACTTTACATGAATCATCTAAAACAAGTCACACAAAGTTTGTAGGCTTAAAAACAAAATTGACAACCATTTTGAACTCTGCACTTTTCTGATTTTACTGTTTATCTCTTCCTCCCCCCCCCACCCCGCCCTGTGTCATGTCATTCATCCCCCCCTCTCCCCAGCCTTCTAAGGACTTCTCCTTAACCAGTTCTTACAGTAGGATATACACAGGCACTGTGCAAATGCTTTGCAGGATCAGACCCTGAGACAGTTTTTCAGTGTGTGCATAATTATTTACCAAAATTCTATGTTGACACACATTAACAAGAAACACCGAGTATCTGGAAGGAACAAAGAGTCACACACACCCAGGTTTTTAACAGAACCTAAGTAAGCTGGGCCTGTTTCTGCCACAGAAATAGCAGAAGAGACTATGAAAGAAATCAGAGTTCACTGACCTGTAAAAAGAAAACTGACACTAAAGAATTACTATGCTAATAAGGAATGAAAAAAAAATTGTGAATGAAAGAAAATTATACACCTCACTTAGAGACTTTCCTTCAGTTTTTAATTTCTGACAAAATAATCTGCAAATTCAAGACTCATTCTAGGCATACAGTGGTGCTGAGGTGAAGCTTTGCAGAGCTGTCCAATCTGTGGCTAATAAAATCAGCAACTGGGTAAGCAGGAACCTACCTTACTTCTGAGAAGTGAGATTCAAAGGCGCCTCACTGCAGAACCTTTCAGTGCTAATTCCACTTGTCTGAAAGATCAAGAGCAGAAAATGCTACATTGAAAGTACAGATGTGAATATGTGGGAAGGTGACAAAGAATCAAAGCTATGCAGAATCTTTTCTAAAGCCTTTTAGTCACTAATTTTGTTTTTTAAATTGTACTTTGGACTTACAGTGTATAATACTTAATTTCTTTTAAAGATGAAGTTGTCTGGCTATGTTGAGTTTCCAGTGTAATTAATTCTAATGATGTAGGGAGCATTTCTCCTTATTTTAAATACGTTTAAATGTGTTGTGAGATCAGAAGATTTGAATACCCAGTGTTTGAATAATTGATTTCTTTGCCTTGCTTTTCTTCTCTGCTTAAATCTTGTGAAACTTGACTACCATTGCTTTCAATATACCAATTAATTATCCTCACCCTTCTTACTTAGCAACACCAATAGTGGTTTTTGGTTTGTGAACAAAAATAACAAGAGTGTTACTGTGGCTAGCCCTGAGATATGCTTTATTATGTGGTCAGTCCATAAACCTTTAGATTATATAGTGACTCTTTAAAACAGGAATCCTACTTCTAGTTCTGAGAGAAAATACGTTTCCTTCGGGTGAAGATCATATGACAGCAGTGGACAGCATTTGCAGGAGCCTCGGTGTCATATCTGTAGGTTGGCTCTGGTTGATTATAAGCAAGGTGTAGTATCTGCAAGACTTCAGATGTGACAACTGATCTGTGCTGACACTTGCTGCTGATTGCTTTCATTCTTGGACTACCTGAGCAGTGTATTGGTGCTTCTGTAACTGCCTTCATATTTACAAATACAGTTTCAGGACAAAGTATGAATTATGGATGGGGAAAAAACCCTCCAGAAATCTACAAACAAGACTGATAGTTTTCCCTACCCAGGTGTGGCAGGCTAAAGATGCAGGGAAACTATTTATCAGAAACAGAGCCTGTCCACAGCCAGCCCTCCAACTGCAGCAGCACACAGCAGCCCTGACCCAGCTGATAGCCCCTGGGGGAAAAAAAAACCGAGCAGAGTAAGAAGTAAAACTCTTTGTGGCAGGGACTGTTGTGCAAACACACAGGGCAAAAGATACCAGACAGGAAAGGAGATCTGGAGGGAGGAAGTGACATGGCTAGTAACTTGGGAAAGATTTATCTGTGTCCCCAGGATACAGCTTTTCTGATCCAGTTCTGTGTCTTAATAAAATTTTAAGCTGCTTGAACTAATTCTGATGGTATTTTTGCCCCCAGAGGGTGCCTCTGCATCCCTTCTTACACCAAAGGCTTTGGCAGCCCTTCGAGGGCCACCTGTGCTCTCGAGGGAATGGAGGGCTTAGGGAAAACATCCCCCGGGTTAGCTTCTTCACAATCATCAGCCTTCTTGGTTGGAATGGTGATGCCTTCGTTAGTTGGTAGGTAATTCTTCTTTAGTAAGTGAGGTCATAGTCCAGTGATGTTATTCAGTTTGGTTTTGAGAGCTCTCCTGTCTCAGATCAAGGCAAGCTGTGGCTGTATGATGCGGTGCATTGACCCAGGTTAAGCTTGTTCTGCTCTATGCTTACAGTGTTTGAAGATTAATTATTTTAATTAATTAATAATCCCTGTGCTGGCACACTTCTGTCAAATCAGGCAATGTCTGTTTGTCCTTTTATCTTTATGCTTATGTAGGTATTTTCTCCTCTTCTTCAGTCAGAATAGATCTGGCATGAAGTGAGTATAAACAATGGTCCATGTGCTCTGGGTAGTTTGTCTATTAAAACAGTTTCATGTGGGGGTTTGGGTTTTATGGTTTTGGTTTTTTTTTGAGTTTTAAGAGCTTTGGTTTAGCATCAACAGTTATTTGTGCCACCCTCCATATAGTAGGGACATGAAGTGATAGCACAGAAAGGGCAGGAAAGTCCAGATAGCAGGTCCTCCTGTCCCAGGAGCTCCTGGCATACCGGCCAAGCCTGACTTTTCACATCCTCAATGTTCAAATGTGGTTTAAGGACTAAGGAGATAATCACCTGGTAGCAGGTGGCTCCAGTATTGGGCTTAGGGCTATGTGTGCATGTCAGTGTGGCTGTGTGCTGTGGGGAGGAGGGCTGTCGTATAAATGTGTCTTTGTCTAGGATGTCTGAAAAATAAACTGTTCTCAGGAGAAAAGAATTATGAAGGAATTCCAGATGGGAAGTGGTCTGTGGATGGACAAAACTCAAAGCTAGTCAGGAATCTTCTGATTGTCATCAGGGCACATTAACAGGCTTTTTGATAGAAAAAATTCAGTTTGAGGTGTTTTTTACTTCCATAAGGAAGAGTTTCCCAGAGCCAGGCTGTTATGAGTGCAGTATGTGAACAAGCCCTGGGGGATGTAGTCAAATGTAGAACATTAAGGCTCAAAGTGCTGCCTTAAGTGATTTTTATTTATTTATTTGTGCAAATAGTTTCAGTAGAATATACAGAATCACTCTCCAGTGGCACCTGGTATGATGAGTCTTCAATGTAGTGAGCGAGCTCTTGGGCAGTGGTGGGAGAAGGAAGAGATGTTCCTGTGAGTAAGTTGCTCTGAGGTGTTCCACTGTTCCCATGGGGCTGGTTCCCTTTTAGAGCTGATAGCTGAGGGCTTGCATCTGAGTTGGTCTGTGATAGCAGCTGAGCCTGGATTTAGGCAATGATGGGGTGTCCTCCAGGACAGGCTGTGTGCTGCTGCTGTGGGTGTTGTCACCTTCCCTGGTTACATTCCTTCTCCATGAAACTGGTTGATACTAAAGTTTGTAAACTGGGACTAATATGTTGCTCAGCCCTAGTGTGCCTTTGCCTGTTGTTTTGAGGAGTCACTCTTCTTTTCTTTGGCTTCTACATGCAGAAAACACAGATTTGATATGATGGCACCCATGTACTTTATTCCCAACATGGGCCCTGAGATGTTAGGTCCAGATACTTACAAGAGCTCCTCGGCATTCAGCATTAGCTCTCATCTTTACTTGTGTAGATACCTGTTTTTAAGGATTTGTGGTAGCTGTTAGGTGGCAAGTTAGTGAAGGCCCTGACTGGTGGAATATCTTTTTACAGGTTAAATGGAACACAGTATCATTGGGGACAGCACTGTTCAGTTCCCACTTCTTGAAAAACTGACTGTGTAGACTTTCTTCTTCCTTGGTTTCTATTTAGAGTATGTGATGACCTTGGTCGAAGTGCAAAGGAGCACGTTCTGCTTCAAGTAGTAGTTTTGTTCTGTACATGGGCAAGGGATATGCAAGAGAAGTGCTAATGTTAATGAAGGGGATTCAAGGGGGGGAACTGGGCACCTGGAATGAGGTTGAGTGCAAGGTGAAGGCTGCAGGAAGTCAGGAGCATGGAGACGTGGCAATGTCTGTATTTCATCTGACACAATCATGTAAGAAACTACTCTCTCAGCGATAGCTTATCTGCCTGGGGTTTTGCTCTATGTTATGGGTGGGAATTACAGTCCTGACAACTTGCTTTTTTTCATGTGCAGGTACTCACCCATGACAGCACAGATTGAATTGCGATACCTCTCATGATTTTCTTCTCACTTTTTCTTTTTCTTCCTCCTTCCTTTTTTTTTTTTTTTTTTTCTTTCTGGGGAGGAGAGGGAGAAAGAAGGTGGTTACAGAGCAGAAAAAGGTTTTCATGCAAGTGAGGGCCCCAAGGCTGCCGGTTGGCAGGAGTCCAGCTCTGGTGACCACACCCCAGCCGTACGTTTGCTGCTGGCTCGGGGGGATGCGGGCCGCGGGCAGAGACTCCCTTGGCGCCTGGCGCTCTAGGACTTTCTCCTGCCTGGCGAGAGGGTGGGGAGGGGGCACCTCCTGCGCCTCGCCTCCGCTTCCTACACCGTGATGCGAGGCACAGGCATGCTCAGTAGCCGGGGCCGACCCCTCCTATCTCGGCAACAGTGCCTACAACACTAGGAGCCTGCTTGCAGCGGGAGCGGAGCCGGAAAGCCATCTTTGCCGGAGTGGGAGGCAGCAGAACCCGAGCCGCTCGGCCCCCGCTCGCCCCGCACCATGTGAGTACCGGCGCGGCCCGGCCCCGCAGCCCCCGCCCCAGCCCGCCCGCGCTGCGGGCTGCCCCGCACCGGCACCCGCGCGGGACGCTCCCCTGCGCTGCGGGGGGTGCCGAGTTGCTCTGCGGAGTTGGGAGCGATAGCCGGTGCTACCCTGTTGCTTCGGCAGCCCCGGGGAGGGTGGGGTGGGAGGGTAATTCCTGCGCTCGGGGCGGTGTGCTGCCTGAGGGATGCGCGGCGCGGCGAGCGGGGCGCGGTGAAGGGACGGACACGGGAATAAAATGTCTGAAGCGGCCGTGGCCCTTGTGGGTGGCATCCCCGTGGGTGACATCCCCGTGGGTGGCATCCCTCTGGGTGGCATCCGAGCGGCTGCAGGCTCTGAGGAAGGATTTGCAGGGCGTGGGGCTTGGCATGGGTAATTCAGCCAGCCGGAGACTGTAGCAAGAAGCATCAAAGTCTAATCTATCTGCTCCTGTTATTAACCTGGGAGCACTTCGATGGGGCTCTTACTGCTGTTTATCCAGCTGCCAGGGAGCGGTGGAGAGGATTATTGACATGCTTCCAACTCAGATTAATACTCAAAAGGAAACGCTGCACCAAGATCCTCAACAGGTTCAAGTCAGGATTGTTTGATAGCCTGAGTCACTCGGTGCCGCTAATCCGCAGCTAATGGGTCCTGTTTATTTTCACTGATTAATGAAATGCTCTCTCTCAAATACTGTCTGTCTGATCGAGTCAGCCTCACCATCTCCAGTACTGGCTTCCTGTCAGCAGTGCTTGATGATAATCTGTTCCTTCATGTTTGCATCTCTTCAAATATCTCTTCCAAGTCTTTAGGTTCAGCATTAATGAAAGCATTAACATTCTCTGCTAGGCAGATGAAACCCCCAAAGTGAATTCTGACACCAGAAATGTGCTGAGGTAAGTAGGCATTGATCAGCCCCCTGGTCATTGACAAGAGAATTCAGGTAGCTAAACGCATCATTTTACTATCGTCTCAGTTCATTGTTTGTTCCCAGTGACTCCTAAAGGACAGCTAGAGAAGATGTCTAAACCAGTCACTCACATGTGGTATATGGGACCAAATACTTGCTGGTGTTGGATGGTCTTGGAAGAACTGGAGCTTGGTTGATTCAGACAAGATAAGGAGTGGAAACAGTCCTGGCAATCTGTGATTAAACTGCTTTAAAAATATTTCCAATAACCAACTGTCCTTCATGATAGGATTTCAAAATAGAGTCTACAATCACATACCCCAAAATGTTGGCTCTTTTATTCAATGTTATTTCCTACGTAGTATCTCAGCCAATATTCTTTTGTCCGTGTTGTCTAAAATCTTTCCAAAGCAATGAACTCTTTGGAAGTCAAAAAAATTGCTGTCTTAAAGAAGATTCTTTATGTAAACACTGAACTCCATCTAGTAAAAGCCAGTTCATTGTTAAGTTCCTGTTGCCTAGTTGTGTTTATATCAAAAGCCAGATGATGATATCAAACACTTTGAGTGTGAGCTGTTCTTCGATGATTAATAGAAGAGTTTGCTGTTGCAGTATTATACAATCTACGCTGTTCAGACAAAAAGCAGTAACTCAGGTATCTAACACTTAACCTGAGTGCATTTCAGTGTTGGTGTATGTAGGTGTTCAAGAGCATGTTTGTAAATAAAGCAGAAAGAGTGATGCTGCTGTAACTCAGACGTATTTCTCCTGTAGGGGATTTGCATCAGGCTTATGACAAAAATTAGAAGAAAAAGGGAAAGCAGTTTTTGTCTATTTTGGCAATATGGGCTTTCAGTTTGATAATCGAAACAAAGACAGGACAAACAAGCAGCTTGTCATTGGCGGTGTCAGTTGGCTTCTGTTTCATTGCCAGATATTGTAATGATTACTTTTTTTGAACATCTGCATGAATATCATCTCCTCAGTAGCTTCTCAGTTACTGATGAACAACAGAGGTAATTGTGGATTAGCTGCTGGGTTGTAGCAGCAAGCTACAGTTGTAGTTAACCGGACTACACAAGCTAGTGGCTAGTGAGCACCAAACACTCTGCAGAGGTTACTCCTGCTGTTACACCTATAGATTGAACACACAGACTCATGTCACATGAGTATAGACATGCATGGGAGATGTGGTGCTGGTGTGAGCTAGTGTCAATAAACAGCTTCGCTGGGTCAGATGATAGCTTCGTCTATCCTGATGTGCTGTCCCCTAGAACAGCTTGCAGAGAGTGGTCAGGGAAGAGCACAAGCAAACAGTGGTTATGCAGCGGTATTCCCAGAATACTTTCCCAGTTCCCAGTGATTTAAGGCTCAAGGAGTGTCTGAAACTGAGAAAAGTTCTTCGTATTTCATGACTTCCTATGGGTTGTTTTGTTCTTTCAGGAAGGTGTCCAGTTGCTCCATTTGTAGTGTACTGTGGCAGGGAGCTCCACAACTGTAGCATGCAGGGTGTGAAAGCTGCTTCTTGTTGGTTTTGAGCTAGTAGACAGCAAGTTCTGTCTGATCTTACTGTTGTGTTCAAAATCAGAGAACAGCATTCCTTGTTCCCTGCCTTCTCTGTGATTCATGATGGTGTAGCACCCCAGCAAACCTGCACTGATTTATATCAGGTGGGAGTCTGTCCCTGTGACCTCTATTGCAGTGAATACAATCCAGGGCAGATAGGATGCAGTCAGGGAACAGACAACTTTCATCTTGGTGTGGGCAGAGGAGAGGAAGTGTGACATAAAAAGGTTGAATGAAAGAGGGCTGTAAGAGAGATTTAAAGCAAGCACTGAGAAGGGTTGGCCCACACCAGTGCAGCTGGGAAGATTGTTCCAGGTGTAAGGGAGAGAACACAAACTTATTTGGAGGAGATATGAGGAGTAGTGAAGGGAGATGAGGAGAAGAAAATGGCTCTCAAGGCTGAGGCACTTACAGGCTTTGTTCCTCTCTGGAAAACAGACTTAACAGCAGCAGGTGAAGTATAAAGTTGGGGTTGGTTTTTTTGGTGGGGTTTTTTTTGTTTGGTTTTTTTGGTGGGTTTTTTTTTTTTTTTCCAATGGTCCCATCTCAATAGGTAATTATATATAATAGGAGCTCATGGCATCATGTAATCTGTTGTTTACAGCTAGGTCAGTGACCAGACAGCAGGGTGCCTTTGATTACATTAGTCCAATACAAATGTGCTCTATTGCAGGGTACAACTTTTGTGAGACACGCAGCAAAGCAAAGCACCTGGCTCTCCCTGGGGCAGAATTGCCTCGCTCTAGCTCATTCCTTGGGTAGCAGTTAGAGCTTTCTAAAAAAAACCCATCCTTCTGCTTGTTTTAAAGCAGCAAGGAGTACATCCTGGAGGGGATTAAAATGGTTCCACCAATTGTCATGAGTCTGTTCTGCTGACTGTCTATTCAGTTCCTCTGAAAAGGCTGGCGTGGCTATGGTCTCCTGCTGTTAGCAGAGCAGTACTTAGCCCTCCTTTTGTGGGCATAATTTGATGAAACTCGGCAAAATCTTTCTACCCTGCCTTTCTTTTGTACTGATCAGCAGAGATAAACCAATTTAGTACTGTTCTTTACACAATACTGATCCACTGATTCGAGGGAGTTTAGTGGCTTACAAAGGTGCATAGAACCAGCACGTCCAAGGAAAGTATAACGAGGATGAAAGGGAAGGGTAAATTTTCTAAGTGGTACAACTGTTTTGTGCTGGTAAGTGTCTTAGAAAGGCATTCTGAAAGAGTTCCAGAAATCCATGATGTCAGCAAGGTTTGAGTCCACTGGAGCTCTCCAGGGTTTTACATGTAGTGGCCAGCTGCCTTAGATCCACAGAAGCTAGATTCAGTTTTAACACTTTTTGACACTTCCCCCCCCAGTCAGCCAGAGGGAATGATGGTTTGAGGGTCTTGTAGTATTGGTTCAGACAAATATAGCTATGAAGGAGTGGGCTCTTCTGGTTTAAGCGCTGTAATGGAGCTTGTAGTGAAAATAACCAGGCTGTACTCCATTAAATGGGGCTGTGTACATGAGAAGATGATGTTGAGAAGGGGGAAAAGTCCCCATTTTCGTCATGGTTCTATTCTGACCTTTGTTTGCTGGTTCTCAGGCTCACATGTGTAAGTAAGAGCCTTGAAGTAAGGACATTAGGAATAGGAGCTGTAGTTTAGTCTGATGCTTTCAGACATCAACAGAGGGGAGTGTTTGTATTTGTTCATTGTTTGCTTCCCTTGACTTGATTTTTTGTGGCATCATGCAGACCAGAATCTTTTTCACTTACTGCATTTTTAATAAACATTTCCAGCTCACATTGTTATTCCTGATACACTCACTTGCCATTTGATTTATGACTAAGTAGGTCATAAATCTTTTGGATATTTGGGTGATGAGTGAATATGTGGAGGTCAAACACAGTGATGGTATCTTGAGGACCTCAGTGAAGGCAATAATCCCAGAATGGGAGCAACTGGGAATTATACGTGACAAGCAGAGACAAAGTGATATGTGTGATGACAAACATTCTTCAAAACAGGCTAATATGAGGTAGAGGAAATCCAAATACATTTAGTTCAGTGGTCCCTTTCCTGGTGACTTAGTGCTTGTTCATTCTGTGCATCAACCACACACAACTTGTTCCTGTTGACTTCCAGGGACTTTCCATAGCTAGTGCCAGCTGTGGAGTGACTTACAGGACACTCAAAGTGACTGCAGTGAAAGCTGACTCAGTCTGCCAACGGAGCATTTTCCCTTTTTAGTTGCTATTTACATAATTAATGTCTTCCTGAAAAAAATAATAATTGGGCTGTAGAGCACCAGGTTAAACCCATGTTTGTGTGCATATGTGTGTACAGAGTGCTCCTGGGAGACCAGGCATGGTGGAAGAAGAGAGCAGTGTATTAAACCTGTTCTTTTCTTCCTTCCACTGCCTTCTTGCCACCATTTGTAGTATGCAGAACTCATGGAGGATTCTCACTGCCAGCTTCAGCCAAACATTTCTGGTGCCCTGGAAGGGGCAGTACAGAACGTCCCAAATCAGTTCAAATTGCCTGATCTGCTCATTTGAAGCAATTAGGACTTGGAGAGAGAATATCCTCTCACCTACGTCATTCAGGACTTTCTACTGTCATTATTCTTAACCATCACTAGCAATTAACTAGGCTGGTGTTTTTTAATGATGCCATTCCTTTTTCCCTGATGTATGTACTTGAGCCCTCTTAACTCTTTTCCATTATCCACTGAAGAGCCACCAAATGATTGTAATGACCACCTTACGTTTCTCTGTGTAAAGCAGCACCTCACTGAAACAGATCTGTCTGTACATTTGCAAGTGTTTTGTCAGTTGCCATTATATTGTAGCTTCTGTACTGAATGAAATAATTAGAATGGAAGTTCCTGACCAAATGATCTGAATTACCTGATCAAGTTCCTTGATTTCTTCAGATGCAAAATATATATTGCACTGTAAAAATGTTAATTGTAAAATGAAATTGAAAAATTGAACAGTATTAAAAATACAGTCAGTGTAGGGAAACATTTTTTCTTATTTCCCATTCTGGATGCAGGAAAATGTATTATGCTACAAAATTATTAAAAGACTTCCTGGCATTTTTTGAAAAGAATTTGCAAAATTTAGTTTTAAGTAACTTAAAGGACTGTAGTGCACATGTTCAGGAGAGGTGTTTTGCAAACTCTTTTTGGAGATATTGGAAAATCTGAGTGGATCGTGACCTAAGGAACTTCATTTAGTGGGCCCTGCTTTGAACTGTGGGTTGGACTGGATGATCTCCAGAGGTTCCTTCTGTTTGAAAAGGTGAGTCAAACTCGAGTATATTGAAGTCAATTAAGCTAACATTTGTCTGTTTCCCAAACAGTCAAGATTTTGATGTTTCATCCATGATAACTCGCTAGCACTTTCATCTTCAACCTGTTGGTGGTGGATATTGGAGAAATACCTGAGATCAAAGGGGAAAACGTGGTATTTGGGAAGGGAGGAAATGTGGGAGTTAAAAAAACCCAGCAAAACAAAATATGGATCACTGGAATGCATTATTTGGCTTAAATGCAAAAGTTCATATTCCTCCCACAGGTTCCCTGCAAGTGAGCTTTCTCATCTTTCATATTCAATACAATCTTCTCTAGGTTAGTGTCTGCTCTCATCTCTCTACACCATGTCTTACAATAGGTTGAGAGTTTGTAAAAAGGTGCCATTCTGTTCCCCTGTAAATGCTGTCCAGGAGTGCAGAGCACACGTTGTAATGAAATGGTATCTGCTTCTAGCAGGTTAGAGTGTCCAGATCCGTAACAGAGGAGAAGCAATTCGCACTGTCACGTGCAGCAGACTGGAACAGATAGGATTTGCTGGTATTAGGCAAGGTTACCAAGGAGTGGTGCACTGACCAAGACAGGAGCTGTGACCCACTGCTGTAGAGCTGTGGCTTTCGCAGCTCAGTTTGTAACTTCTGGAAATGGTGTCTCTAATTCCTGGTTTATCTAGCGAGATGGTGGCTGTTGAATTAGCAAAAAGGACTGTGTTGCCTCCAGGCATGGCTGAGCAGGTGGATCCTTCCTCTGTGTTCAGGAGCTCTACAGGCATGGTTTGCAGAGAGTGCTCCTTATGCTGGTAGCAGGTACCTCTTGTTTTAGGGCTGTGTCACAGTTTATGGTCAGGGCAGCCCCTTAGACCCATAACAGCCACTCTCCGTTAACTCCCCTCCCTCCCCAAAGGGAAGAGAAAGGGAATAAGGGAGAGAGACTGAGCCATTAGAAAAGGGAACTGGAACAGCCTCAATGGAAATGAAATTAATAAAAATGGAATATATACAAATATATATAAAACCAGTATGGACCCCCCCCACCCCCCCCCCCCTCCCACCCCCCACTCCCCGCCCACCCCTCCCGTCAGGACCGCGTCTGCGGGGCGG
>WTSP01027290.1:0-40212 GCA_025331215.1 Actenoides lindsayi | reverse complement strand
TAGATATGGAAAAGAGTAGTTCAGCAGAGACAGTATCTGAGCAGCTGGCGTCTGGCACAGGCTTCTCTGGCTGTTAAAAATGAACATGTGGGGGCTGCCCAGCCCCTTGGGGCCAGTGCCCCATGGGACAGGGGAGCCTCAGCCTGCAGATGGGGCCTCCTCAGAGTGTGTAAAATGATAAAAGCTTCTGAGGCGAGGAGAAGAGTGTGTTGGGCCACCCCTGCTATGGACTAGGAGGATGAAGACCAGTGCTGGCATGGCATGGGACACCGCAGGCAGCACAGCTAGGGGACTCACCGGCTCTCCAGGTGGCTGAAGTCCAGCAAGTTGAACTCCCGGCAGTCCTGGCTGTGGTAGATGTTGTCCACGTCCTGGCCAGATGGATGGACACATGGATCATGCTCAGCACCTGGTCCTGAGAAGAGCTCAGGTGCTCCAGTGCCACTGGAGGGAGCTGAACTTTCAAGGATCCCCCGCCCCCGGGGAGGCTTTTGACTAAAAGGTGCTGTGGCTGGAAGGATATGTGTCCCACATTGGTTGGATGGGTCTTGGACCACTTCTGCAGGGACTGGCCAGAAGGCAGCAACACACCCTCAGGCTGGTGGGAATGAGGGTGTGGAAAAGGGTGGGCTGGAGTCAGTGTCCCAGAGGAAGAGGGGAACAGCCAGTCCTGCTGTGGCCAAGTCCCAGTGGGGATCTCCTTTACTAGGGACATCCAGCAAGGTCCCGTATTTCCAGGGGCTCTCCTTAAGTGACAGTCTAGGAAACAACCTGGTCCAAGACATCTCATCCCCACCCGCACTTTGATTCCAGCCCACCAAGGAACAGAGGGAATTCAAGCCAGGAAAAACTGCAGTGCCCAGCTCTAGGATGTCCCTGGGATGTCCCAGCTCCAGCAGTCCCATGAGGACGCTGTCTGGAGTGGAGGCATCCATAAGCATCCCACCAAATGACACGTTGTCATTGTCCCATCTCCATGGGACAGACCAGCTCACCCACTGGATCTCCTCGCGGAAGGCGAAGCCGTTGTAATCGCATAAAGCAGCATAGGTCTCTGAAAACCCCCCTGCAGAGAGAAGACAGCCTTGGTGGCAGACCTACTTACAGGAATGTGGAGAAGAGCTCTGGGGAGGGCAGGAAGCAGGAGAGGGATGGTGGGATCTCAGAAGGGATGGTGACAGCTCTCTTTTACTTCCTCAAAGGTGCAGGAGTGTCCTGCATCATCTACTGCTGGACCAAAAGTGGTGTCACAACTCAGGAGGCTGCGGTTTGCTTTGTTTGGTTCACATAGACACCGGGTGAGGTGCACTGGGTGATGATAATGAAGGTGTCCTACTCCAAACCAGGCTACAGGAAAAGTCCCTAGCTCTGTAGCGATGCCGTATGAGGTGGATAGAAGCATCCACACCTGCACATCCTCATGGGTGGACACTAAGCATCCTTGCCCCACAGCTGCCCTGCTCCTTTCTGAGGAACTATGCCTCCTCAAACCTGCTCCTGCCCCATGGGGTAGGGTGGGCTGGGGGAGAACAGACCCTACTGGCAGGGCTCCTTCTAACCTAAGGTACCATGAGTGCCCAGCCAGCGGAGCTGGGGGCTGTGAGCAGAGCTAGTGTCAACGGACACCCGTCTGTGATGGTCCCCAGGGGGCTCCAATCCTCCTGGTCCTGCCTGTGAGAGGAGTGGGGGGAAAAAAGGACCTACCACAGGGCCCAGGGCTGCTCTGCAGCATTTCCTCCAGTGAGTCCGTGACCTGCCGGATCCTCTCATACAGGTTGGGGGGGGAGTTCTTGAGCAGCAGCCTGGAGAAGGACCAAGAGGGGTGCATGACAATGGGCTGGGAGAAGAACGTTTCCATCACTCTATGTTTATCTCCAACCCTTGTGTGTAAGGTGACCAGAAACACACTTCCTGATGCAACTGTGAAGCAGGGTCCGGCCTCCACCAGTGTGGTTTTCTCCTGTTAAAGGGTGCTAGTTGTGAACTCATGCCATATTTGGGGCTTTTCTGCGCAGAAAGCTTGCTCTAGCACCTACACAATGACTTCTAAAGAGCACAAGACCCTTACCCAGGGGATGAGTCGGGAAAGACCTTCTTAAGTGACATGGTGACGTGGATGACAACTTGCTCCAAATCATCAAAGGACATGAACCGGAAGGCGTAAGATGCTGCATCTGTTTCTATGACAACCTGCAGGGTCCAAAGGGTGGGAGATGCCAGAGTGAGATGGCAGCAGGCAGCACCCCCAAAGCCTCTGTATGCCACGGTGACAACCATCAGCTTATGACCCCCAGTTGCAGCTCGGTGAGTGCAGGGAAGGCTGCAAGCAGCAGGAATTTAGGATGGAATACATCAAAGAGCTTGGGCTGTGCCAGAATAAGGCAGAAAGCAGAAACCTCCCCAGAACTCAAGCTAAGCAAGGGCAGAAGCAGCTTTAAGCAGTGGAGGGCTGAAGAAGAGCCTTGGCTCTGCCTGCAGCAGCTGCAGCTGGAGGACAGAGGTTTCCTCCCTGAATTTATTTCATCAGGTTTTAAAGGTTTTTTAGCTTTCAGTTCCTACCAGGAAAAAGGAAAGGAAAAAAAACAACCCAAACCACCAAAACCTCCCATGGCAACGCACTCCCTGATTTAATTACCCGCTGATGGAGGCGTGGGAGCGGGATGACAATTATCTGCTGGCAGCAGCGCCCAAGGACGGAGCTTCCGCCGGTGCCCGGGGCTGCGGGAGGCAGCGGGGCTGGCTCTGCCTGCGCCTTAACCATGCCTGGGCTTCCCAGATCCCAGGCGGGTGTCTCACTCCCCCTCCATCCTGGGGTTTCAACCTCCCCACCCCCCCTCGCTCCCTGCCCAGCTCCTCTTCATTTCTCAGCCGAGCAGCAGAACCCCGGTTTAGACTCCGGGGCCGCCGTCGCCGGTGATGCTTTGACGAGCAAAAGCCAGAGAAGAGGTTAACGAGGAGCACGGAGCATCCCAGCCCCAGGGCAGCCCCTTCCTCTCCTCCGCGGGTCCCCACCCGCCGCCTCCGCCCTACGAGCGCCGCTCTCTAAGAGGATTAACAGGGTTTAAAACACCCTCCTGCTAAATTTGGCTTCTCCTCGGTAAGCCAGCAGCCGTTTGTCACCTTGTCCCCGCCGAGCAGGAGGTGGCAGGGCCAGGCGCTGACTGCGGCTGCCAGAGGGGAAGAGGAGTGGGCACCTGTGCTTGCCCCCAGCACCCCTGGGTGCCTCTCTGCACCTCCAGCCCCGAGGCAATGAGATAATTTCTTTAGAGGTGGTGAAGGGGTAAATACCCTGTGGAGCTCTCACAGACCATCTTTGGTGACCTTCAGTGTGCAACGGGGAGCCAGGACACCTCCAAACCCTGCAGTGGGCTCTGAGACAGAGTTTGCCATGGGGGGAGATGGGCACAAAGCGGGGTTTGTGCCACTCACCAAGCTGGGCTCTCGCACCGTCATCTCCCTCACTTCCAGGAAGCTGAAGCTGCTGTGAACCTGACAGTGAGAGGAGCAGGATTAGTCCCAGCGCTGATGGAGAAGGGGGCTCCCACCCTTTCCCATGCCCTGGGTAGTGCCCAGCCACTCCCCTCAGCCTTCACCAGCCCCCAGACCCTCTCCCTTTCACCCCATCATTCTCCTTCTCCTGTTCCTCAGGGCCTCCCAATCCCAGTGGCCCAGGTGACCCATGGGTCACCCACCCCAGTGCCCCAAGCAGCTGAGCAACGCTCTCCTGGGAGCCATAAGGCTCTACCAAGGTGCAGGGTCCCCAGCACTTACCCTCACTGGCAGCATCACTGGCAGCACGTAGGCTCGCCAGGGTGTCAGCACCTAGGCAAGGGGACATCAGTGTGACAAGGGACTGGGGTGACTTGGGAGCCACCCCCATCCCCTGCTGCGGCCACAGAACGGCTGCCGGGGGAAAGCGGGAAGGCAGGAACCAGGCCAGACTCTGCACGTACCAAGATGTAGTCGCAGTACTTGGATTTCACCTGCAGTTGGACGCTCATCACCAGGAGAACCTTCTTTGTCTCCAGGAAGGCGGTGATGCCCTCTGAAGAGACCGATGTCCACATAAAGTCAGGTGGCTGAAGCCACCCCTGGTACTCTCCCACATGCCCTGCTGCCCCTGGGAACACTGTCCCCTGCGTCTCCACCTGAATCCACCCCTTCCCATCCACACCCGACGATCACACTCTCTCAGCTAAGCCACTCGCTTCTTCACCAGCTTTGGGCCTTGTTTGCTGCTCGGGTGACAAGCCCACCTCCCCATCAGCTGCTGCAGCCTCAACCAAGCTCAGGGCTTTGGGGTCACTGGTTTATGCTGCACACGCTGCCTTGCTCCCTGGGTACCGGGTGACAAGAGGGTCCTGGTTCCCCTGGCTTCCCACATTTATCATCGGGAAGCAACTGGGCACCCAGGTCCTGCCTCCCCACGAAGCAGCTGGGGTGTCTACTCTGCTTTGGCATTTTTTGGGGAGCTCTCCAGGCTGTGCCAGGGGTGGGTGGTCACATGTGCCGACCTCACCACGTTCACAAACCAGTTGCTCCCACAGTCACTGTGGACCAGAGTGAGCCGCACTCCCGCCTCCAGCATCACCTCCCCACCTCTTGCTCAGAAAAATGGGACCAGGACCACAACTGTCCCTCACCACACAAAGCAAACCAGGTTTTCACAACACCAACTTCTTCCAGCCCTGCTGCAAACCCTGGTGGGGTGGGTGAGGCTGCAGGACCTCAAGACCTTGGTGGCCTTTTACTTTTTCAGAGGGAAGACTGGGAGCAGCGGGATGTCCCACAGCCCCTGTGCTGCTGGGAGCCAGGGAAGGGCTGTACCTCCCTGGGGAGCTTCTGGGGACCCCAGTTTGGCCAGGGGACCCCAAACCCACAGCAGTGAGCAGCACCAGGCTGCACCCACAAAGTGGGCAGCAGGAGCCATGGAGAACCACGTCCTTGAGGAACCAGGACGTCACCTAGAGATGCTTTTGGCCCAAGCTCCATCCTCAAGTTTCAGGGTCAAGAGCTTCTCCCTGACCCCAGACCCTGCTCAGACCCCCCCTGAACCGCAGCCGCTGTTGAAGAGGAGCCCCAAAGCAGCTCTGCCAAGCCCACCGTGGCAAATGGAGCCCGAGCAGGCCCCGCAGCAGC
This sequence comes from Actenoides lindsayi, assembly GCA_025331215.1. Taxonomy (NCBI): domain Eukaryota; kingdom Metazoa; phylum Chordata; class Aves; order Coraciiformes; family Alcedinidae; genus Actenoides; species Actenoides lindsayi. Next base: position 35,073 of record WTSP01027290.1, on the reverse strand, counting down.
ACTCGCCCCGTGGCACGGGTGCCCCGGCCGCTCCTCACCTTGCAGCTCAGCAGGGATCTCCTCAGGGGACGCAGCCATGGTTGGGAGCCGGGGGGGTGACCCGGTCAGGGCTGGAGGTGTCAGGGCAGCATCACCGGGCACCACGGCGGGGAAAGACACCCTGCTGGGAGGAAGCGCTGAGGTTACACCAACCCTGCCTCCTCCCCCTCGCCGCGCTCGGTGCCTCTTCCTGCCCCGTCAGGCGAGATTTGCCTCCTGAGCAGGAGAAGCGAAATGGAAGCGACGGCACAGGCGGCCCACCGGCCACGCCGGGTGGAGAACATCCCTGCCCAGCCCTTCTCCTCCCACATGGCTTCACCTGGGTGAGTGGGACACCCCACCGGTGCCTCCCAGTTAGGACCAGCAGCACGTTCCCACAGTTTCAGCCTTCCAGGGTTGAGGGTCAGCATCCTCTCCCTGTCCTGCAGACCCTCGTGGTGGTTCGTGGGGACCTATTTTTGCTCGAAGATGGTCGGTGAGCGTGAAAAGGGCAGTTACACCCTTCCCAGTGCTGGGAGGTCAGCCCAGCCCCATCACCTTACACTGGGCACCTGCCAGGGGTGCTAGTGTCTACTGCCAGGTCCACCTCCAGAGGACGGGTGCTGCAAGCGGGGCTTCTCCAGAGCAGAAATGGACCAGGTGTCCTGCAAAATGCCAGAGCAGCTGACCCAAAGCATGGATGAGACAGAGAGGGTATGTGGCCTCCTCGGGGCAGCAGGAGCAAGCACATCAACCACTGTGCTCCCCAGGGAAGGCTCTAGACCAGTCAAAAAGAAGTGCTCCAGGACAGAGCAGAAAGATGTCCTCTGCTTCGTGCAGTGCTGCAGGACCTCACCAGACTCAGCATTTCCGGGCACTGGCTCAGCAGGCCCTACCAGGCACTCAGGAGGTGGTGCTGAGGAGGTCAGCAGAGCTGCTGTCAGCTAGCAGCCCGGGTCCCCATGACCAGCATTAGCAAGGATGGTGGGTGCCAGCTGCCTTGCTCCCCAAAATTGTCCCTTTTTGACAAACCCCCAAGCTTCAGGCTGCCTGAGCTGCCATCTGAGGGCTCCCAGAGGTGGAAGAACTCAGGAGAAGGTGATCCCTGGAAGGGCTGGGTGATGTTGCTCCTGCCACATGCACCTGGGGCTGCAGCACTTTTGAAACCACCGTTGGTGTGACAGCAGAGGCAGGAAGTCATCTCCCTGCAGGGAGAGCATCTCCATAGAGCCAACCACAACAACACACAGCATCTCTTCTCAAGAAGGTGGCTGGGGAGGACACGGCTCAGGGCAAGGACTGACTTCTGCCAAGGCACCTCCTCAAGCCTCCTGAGCTACGTCAGTGGGTAGATGAGCACCAGGAAGAGGAGGGGCACAGGGTATTCACCACCCAGCAGACACAGCGTCCGCCAGCTACAGTCCTGGCTGGGTCTGTGGCTTTTCCAGGATGACAGGAGACCAAGCTACTGGCATCTAAACTGCTCAGAAGGGGCACCAGGTCCCAGCTTTGTCATGCAAGGATGTTCAGGACAAGGAGAGCAGCTGTCCCATTGCATCCATGAGGTGGCTTCTACCAAAGCTCAGAAGTACAGAGGAGCTCCAGGCAAGTTGTTTCCCAAGCTCAGCCTCTAAAATCCTGGGGAGATCATCAGAACATCTACCCCAGGAGCAGCAGAAGACATCCATGTGCACAAGCGTTCCCTGCCTGTTCTGCAAGCCCAGGTGTATCGATGTCCAGAGCCACCCACCTCCGCAGAGGACATAGGCTGGGCATTTTCAGAGTACCAGGACCTCCCCAAAAAGAGGGGTTAGTGCTCTTCTCCATCCCTAGATCACCCTGGGGGAGTGGAAACCCTTACCATGCTCTGGAGGTCTTAGTAGAAGCTCCTTACCCTGTCTCCAGAACATCACCTCATCCTCCCCTCTGCTCACGGCTCCCCTCCCAGCCCAGGTGCTCCTGTCCCTTGCTGACATGGGCACCAAGGTGCCCTCCCAATGACCATGTCCTCCGTCCTCTCACAGTAACCTTGCCCACTACAGGCTCCTTGAGATGTGTTAGTGGTCACCTCTGGGTCCAACCCTCTGCTCTAGTCTGGGCCAGTTACGCTGCTCAGGGCTGTGCCCAGCTGAGATCAGAACACCTCCAAGGATGGACAGACACACCCCCCCCCCCCAGCCTCTCCCGGCACCTCTTCCAATGCTTGACCCCACTTATGGTGAGAAAGTTTTTCCTCAATTAGAGCTGGAGTTCCCTCTGCTCCAGTTATCCGTTGCCTCTTGTCATCTCACCAGGACACCTACTGAAAGGGTTTGGCTCAATCTTCTCCACACTCTCCCATCAGCTAATTTGCAGAGAGCAATAAGGTCCCCCCCCTCACTCTCTCTCCTCCAGACTGGTCTCCCACGGCCTCTCCTCACCCATCTTGTGCTGCACTGGGAACTGTCCCGGAGGCCTCTGCCAGGCTCACACCAGTCTCACTGGTTTCTTGCACTGGGGAGCCAAGGTGGGACTAGTTAGCCCTACAAGTGATCCCTGAGGAACATGAACAACCAGAACCAGTTAAGACATTGCACTGCTGAACATGGTGGCCCAGCCAGTTTTCCCACACACCCAATAATCCTCTTCTCCAACCCCCATGTCTTCAATTCTGCTACAAGGAAGCTACAGGAGACCGTGTCAAAAGCCTTGCTTAAGTCCAGATGGACATTGACTGTTCTCCCCTTGTCCACTCAGCCAGCCACCTCCTTGGAGAAAGCATTGGGGTAGTTCCTTCCCCTCATCTTCCTTCTTACCTCTCTTGAAGTCAGGGGGGACATTTGCCCTTTCCAGGTGTCATGAACCTCATCAGATCACCAGGACTTCTCAAAGATGAAGGTGTGATGACATTGGCTGGTTTCCTCAGCACCTTCAGATGTTTCCCCTCAGACTGTGCCATTAGGCTTGGGCCCTTGGGGGTCTGAAGACACACTTCACCAGCTAAAAATCAAGACACTCAGCACTGATTATCTTGGTCTTCTTCATGTCCTTTGCCACAAAGTCCTCTGCTCCATCCACTGCAGCTCTCATTTTGTGCTCTTCTCACCTGGAAAATCATGTGCTATGATGATACAAAGCACCAAGGGTGGCAGACAGGACAAGCAACTGGCCAAGGTAGTGATGTTCCTTGGGTCCATATCAGTCTTGGTTTTTCACTCATGATTCAGGGCACAGCATTTCCAATGTTTTCCAGGGTTGAGCAGAGATATTCTGTGCACCCTCAGGCTCGAGATGCTGCCCTAGGTATGTGTCCTCAGAAGCAGGCTGGGACACTGCTCTGCATCTCTCCAGAGCAGCTCCACCAAGGGCCAAGCAGAAGCCTGCAAGAGAGGCGCACAGGCAGAGATACCTGCCCAAGGCAGGAGCCGCAGCTCAAATCAAATCAAACCCAGGCTGTGGAACAGGACTATTGTCTGAGCAAGCGCTGAGAAACCAGGTCAGCTGAGCAGACCGTGAAGGAACACACCAAGCTGAGGAAAAAAGGATTTGCTATGGGGTGACTGCTCCCATCTCCACTAAACCCTTGCTTGGGCTTCCAGAGAAAGTTCAAAGAGCTTTCCACAATTAAATACTGCTCAGAATTGTTTCCTCAAAGCACCACGGAAGCCACCAGCGGTCCCATTTGGAGACCAGCCTCATCTCCCCAGGCCTGCTGTGGCAGGAGCTGCCAGGGAATCACACCATGGTAGTAGTTGGGAGGGATCTCTGGAGGAAATCTTGTACAACTCTTCCACACTCACACAAAACCACATCTCCTTCAGAGCACTGCCTCTGTCTGGAGCATCTTTGGGCTTGTGAGGACACAAGGTCCTTGTCCAATTGAGAAAGCACTGGAGGCTTTATCTCCTTTCCACAGAAGCCACCTGTCCATTCCCCTCTCCCAGCGGTTGGAACAAGCCTCCACCCTGCCCAGGGTTCCAGGCATCAACCTCCTGACAGCTTTTCTCAGCAGGTTTAAGAAGGACCACCTCTCAGGGCCAACTGGTCACCAAACAGACAGTGCAAATTCAGGCTAGCCATGAAAGTCAAAGCAAATAAAATTAACTCCTGTGCTTTTTAATTACTTTTTAGCTAAGTAGGATTGTGCCACTTGCAGCGAGTCACGTTCTGACGTCAGCAGTACGAGGGGTACCACCCTGACCTGACACAGGGTGCTGCCACCCAACTGCTTGCTCCCCGCTGACTCTCTCAGCAGCTTTCACCCATAACCCAGAGAAGATCCACCACAAACTCCACCTCAGCATCCACCCCACTTCCCAGAACAAACCGGGCAGAATATTCCTGCTACCGAAACCGCTACCTATAATCAACTCACAGCCAAAGCCAACAGCAGCACCAGCAACTACTCCCGAGTTACTCCAAGCCGTAGCTGGCAAAGCTGGCCCAGTGTACATCCAGAGGCAGCGGGGCCCGTGCGTCGGTGTCACCGCAGCCGTCACCCTCACCGGGGGAACGTCACGGGAACCCCCAAAGAAAGCAGCCTCCAAGCAGCCACGTTAATCCATTATTATTTATTAGCTGTACAGCAGTATATTCTCCTTCCCAGCTTTCAAACCCCATTACATATTTTATAACAGTATTTTTTTATTTTTTATTTTTTGTTTTAATTTCCCCTCCCCCCCCCACATTGGCTTCCTAAAATAATGAAAAATATCACACAGTACAGCTAAGTACAAAAATGCATCAACCTAGAATCTGATAGCTAAACTGATAGCTCTCTTAAAAGCGATACATAGAAGAAAAATTTGTTTGAAATCAGCAAGACTGAGGCTCTATAAAAAGCTTACATATTTTAACATGTGACAGTTCATATACAGGCATCGTTTGTATTTCACATTATTCCTTTTTTTTTTTTCTTTTTTTTTTTTTTCTTTTTTTCGTCATTATGAAGAGATCCAAAACGGTGGAATTACTGACCTATGAAAATTTCCTGGCCCAGGTTGAGGGCTGCAGTGACCCACTTTTTGAAATCACCACTATTCTGCCTTAAGGTAGGATTGATAAACACAAAATACAGCTACGAGATAGAGCAAAGAAAAAAAAAAACCAACGTAGTCGTGAAATTATAACTCAAGAAGAAGGTTAATTATACAAGTTTCTGAACGCTGGTTTCGGGTGCTTCCAAACCAGGTTCTCCCAGGTGGGTTTCTCTCAATAGTCTCTTCTCTACATGATTCTTTATCAACAGCTTTTCCAACATTTACACTCCGAGCGGTTCTCTCGTTGCTTCGTTTGAAAGGAATTAAAAATCCCAGGGTTTATTGACACTGTTTTTGCCTAACTCTTAATTCACGGAAAAAGATTAAAATGTAATTAAAAAAAAAAAAGAAAAAGAAGAAGTTATTTACAAGCTTGACCATTACAGAAATGCTTTGCAGAATGCAAAGCGTATTAAGGACAGAAACCAGTTGGAGCATGCCAAAAAAAAAATAAACCAAACTACCGTGTGCAGCCGACTGGGAGAACCGGAGCTGGTCAGTGGGGAAAAGCAAAACAAAAAAAAAGGGAAAAAAAAAGCAGCAATAAACCCAAACCCACATTTTAAAAGTCTATAAGCCTCCCAAGTCTGCATTTACAGTTAAAAACACTACGGAGAGGAGGCTCGAGGGCTCTGGGAAGTGGAAGGGCAAGTCCAGAGGGGTTGCCCACCTCCTCTAGTCAAGGCTTCCCGCTTTCTGTCGGTTAAAACGCGGCCCCAGGACCAGCTTCGCGACGCGGTTCGGAGCAAAACTTAAACCTCTCACAGGAAACCCTCAAGGACTCCTCAAAAAAACTCCTTTCCTAATGTTCCATGATCCTGTAACGCTAACATAAAACAGCAAGTTCTAGTTAAATCACGTTCTAACATCATTTTTGAAGTTTTATTTCCCAGTAGGTTTGGTAAAATGGTCTAAAATGGTGCATTTCCCAAAGCCAAGAAAAAAAAAAATGGTAAAAGGAAACCAAAATAAAAATAGATTTGAGCCGTTTAAACACAGCCCAGGCCAGTTCAGTCAGCCGGCGAGGTCGTCCTCCATCACCGGTCCATCATGCTGAGAATCATCTCAGGAGTGAGGTCTCCGTTGGGAGCTTCCACTACAGCAGGCTGAGCTTCCTCCTCTTCCTCTACCGTTTCCGCATCAGGTTCCTTCTTTACTTCCACTATAATATTTTCAATTTCACCAGTGTTCTGGTCTTCAACCTGAATGATTGCTGCAGCTACAAGGGCAGAAGATAAAGTGGGAGGGGGGGGACACAACAGGTTTTTTACTGGTTCCAGAGCCAACCTGCCCACAGGTAACTTTCCAGAAAAGAGTTAAGACTCTCCCACAGGAAGGTGGGGCCCAGACTCAACCTGCCTCCTTCAAGTCTCAAGCATCTCTTTCCTAGGATGACATGCTCCCACCACAACGGTCCCAGTACACCTTCTGATACCAAGACGTGACTCAGACTACGGGCTGTGTAGGGTAACTCACAAACAAACCCCTATCAGTGTCTGGGCAGAAGGCAAAACTGAATTCAGGGGAAGAAAAAACTTCAAATGCAGGGGAACCCAGTGACACTAGTGATGGATTCAGCACGAGATGTCTCCCCAGGTTGTGATTCTAGGAGGACATGGGTCACACCTGCAGCACTGAGGGCACAGACAAGCCACTGGGGAAGCCACTACCCCTTCCTGCTTTGCTCCTGGAATTTATGCCCTTCAACTATGCCTCGTTACTGATGTCTGCTCCTACAGAGAAAATTCTGCCAAGCTGAAGCACCATCTGCACTGATGTTATGCTCAAGCTACAGTCCTGAGGCACATTTGTTTGCGGTGACACCTACAGAAGTCTATGTAGGTGAGAATACCACAGTGACTGCACCAACACCTGCTTCACCAGGAGCTGTGTTAGAAGAGGCACCGTAACTGGCACAAAACCAAGTGAGCTGTTTGCACATGGATGAAATGGGGTAACACTAAAGAAAAAAAATAATGTCCTCTCCGTCAAGCACAATTTGAGGTGGGTACATTTCCTCACGGGCAGGAAACCCTTGCAACAAGTTTCACCCAAAGGCCGAGTTCTCAGCAAAGTGGAGACAAGTGCAGTGATCTACTCCTTAAAGAAGACCACTTGAGGAAGTGGTTCTCCTACAAAACCCCCCAAATCCCAGGAGGAAGCAGCTCCAGAGAGCAGCGTAACGTACGCTTTGGTCAGTGACTTACGCTGGGATTGTTTTGGTTGGGTGGTAGCTTTGCCTGGTGGTCTTCCTCTTCGTTTCTTACTGGGAGGTGGTGCAGGAGCCTCTTGCTCGACTTCTGGTTCAGCCTCAATTTCTACTGCTGTCTCCTCCTCATCTTCATTATCATCCAAATCTGGTTCAGCATTTTCCTCTGTAAGAAATGTTGAATCAGACAAGTCATCAGTTTGAGCAAGAATGAACCACACCTATCCATGGAGAACCACCAGCAAACCCTCATCCAACAGGAGTCAACTCTGCTGAGAAAGGCAAATGAAGCCTTCCTCCGGGAAGCTGTTGGCACAGACTATCTGTTACCCTCACCTGAGAGAGGACAAGCTGTCTGTCCTTCAGAAAGCAAGGGAACATAATTGTGTTACGTGATAAAGCTCCTCTGCACATCCACAAAGGAGCTCAGAGGGACAATGGCAGAAGGGGGACCACATAATACACTGCTGGGCTACTCCCAGGCCCACCCAAGGCACCATCAGCCCATCCAAGTCCTGCCTGCTCAACCCAGAGGAGCACAATGGAAGGCGAGAACCCAAAGCAAGGACTTCTGAGGAACAAACATCTTGGGACCTTTAAGGTCCCTTCCAAGTCAAACCATTCTATGATTCTAAACTCCCAGGAAGCCTACAAATAAGATATTAAAAATGAGAGACTCCAGAATACCACATTTTTAATTACCTTCCATGAAGGCAGTTATTTTACTCTCTCTGCCTCCAAGTTTTTCTTATTTTAAGTAAACAAGTAGCTACACATGCTCTATCCAATCGACTGTAATGCATTTTTTCAAATACCTACACAAACATGAGCTTAAGCACTTGTTTCTACAGAATTTTTGTGGTCCAGGTTTGCCCAACCCACTTGACCACACTCATCCTCTAAAACCTCTTTGCCATGTAAGAACTTCAGATACACATTCTCTAGCCAGAAGAATCCCTGTTCTAATCCCAACCTACACCACTAAGCACTCCAGAGAAGACTCATCACCAACCTGGCTTTTGCACAATCATGTTTGAACTTGAGACTCCACTTGGACTTTTGGGCTGAAGACAGGACTGAGTTTTCCCTCTACTGGGGGAAGAACTGGGTCTTTTTCTTCACTAATAACATCAAAGCAAAGGTGATCACTATCTGGAGAAGCTCACAGGGTATAGTCACCTCATGACAAACTGCTCCTGACACATCTTCTGGCACACTGTCCAGGAATTCAGAGCTCCTCAGAAGCCATCTTCTCAATACCAGCATACATGCAAACACCATGAAGTGGAAGACACCACCAGCTCCTCAACTTTTTGTCTCAGGAGGCCCTTCCCAACAGTCCACAAACTGCCAGCACTAGCTCTGCTATTCTCTCGGATGCTCTCAGCCTTTCCCCACCAGAAGTAACCAAGTGGGATTGTCTGGAGATGCCACCCAGAAGCACGCACTGTTTCATAGCAGTGCACCTCAGAAACACACAAAGTTTCTTTTGGGACGTTGAAGACATGAGCGGAGAAATTCAAACATAGAAGAGCAAATAAAAATCTTTGCAGTTTTCTTCTGGCACTCAGAGTGGGCAAACTAAGAGCTAATGCCCACAGCGAGTCACGGGCCTGGAATTCTCCCAGTATACCCAGTCGTTTCTTACCACTATCAGAGGAATCTTCTTTCTTAGACCGCATCTTTCTCTTTCGGCCACGTTTGCCCTTCTTTGTCTCTCCTCCATTCTCTCCTTCCCCACCATTTAGGCCGGAGCAGTTATCAGCATGTCTGGCCATTGTGTTCTACTCAGTGGAAGGGGTTAAAAAAAAACAAAACAAAAAACCAAAACAAACAACCCAAAAAATACAACAGATGTGAATTCAAGATCAGATATTCTGGGTCTGTATTTCTGTATTTTCAAACACATTTCTGGTAACTTAGGTTTGTTCTGATTTTTTTTTTTTAAGGAAAATTATTTAGGGGCAATGGGTAAATTTCATTAACTTTTACAAATAAAGTTTCATTTCCACGTTGCTCATGATGTCAATGCTGGTACTAATTCTGATTATATTGGGTCTCCCCCCATCTCTTTTCCTCTCAGAAAGAAGTGCTCTATTCAAAAGATCAGTATCATGCCCTGTACCTCACCCACCTTTCCTTTTCAGAAAGCACGTTCCCCTCCCCTTGGCTAAAAAGCTTTGTTCCACCCCAACCCCAGCCCAATACAAAGCAGTATATTCCCTTACTCTGCGAGTGAATGTTTTGCCACACTTAGAACAGACAAAGGCAGCAGGGACAAAGTTGGGATCGTGGTATCGCTTGAAGTGCATATCAAGGAGCTGTTTCTGGCGGAAGGTTTTATCGCAATGGCTACAGGCATAAGGCTTTTCTCCAGTATGGGTCCGTTTATGCATGACCATGTGCCGCTCCTGACAGGGACAGGCAAAAAGGACTTCAGAACTCAGATATATGGATATAGAAGAGTGAATTGTCAGCTAAAAGGAGGCCAAAACTTCAGCCTTAATATCGAGGAAAGGGTGATTTGGCAGGAACGGAAGAACATCTCGATTAACGGCATATTCGGTCCTAGCTACGTCCACCGTACGCGGATTCGGCCAACAGACACACGGAGGTTGTGACTCTGAAGGCACCTCTCCACACCAAGAGGCAAAGGCCACTGAACATTCCTCCACACCTTTCCCAAGATTCAGAACTAATCTGATCTTGACGGCTGGTCAAACTTAATAGTGATGTTTCATCACCCCCTCCCCCAGTCTAGCTCTTGTCCTAATGCCTCGAGGGGGCGCCAGTGGCACCAGCTTACCTGTCTGCACGCGTAATCGCACTGGTCACACTTGAAGCGCTTCTCGTTCTTGTGAGACTTTTGGTGCTGGATGAGGGCGTACCGCTCGTGAAAGACGGCGTCACAGTAGCGACACTTCTTGCCCTGTTCAATGTAGGAATGCTGCTTTCGCAAGTGGACACCTAGGAGAGAAAGGATGGGTGGCTTTACTCACCACGGCTTTCCAGGACTAGCCCACAGCCTCCCTTAACCATCTTCCCTCTGCACAGCTCAAGGCAAAAAAATAAGAGTGAAACGGTTCATTTAGGATTCAACTAAAAAAAATGTAAAAGACTCGGAATTAAGAGCAACCAGAACGATTTCTGGACAGAAAGTTCTTGCAGAAAAACTCCATCAGGTTTTTCCCCCAGGACTCGAGGTTTGGTTATTTGCAACAGTAAGCTCACATTTGGTAACACGTGAGTGTCAAACTAAAGTGTCTCATGGACTTCTTATGTTTAAGACTATTCTGAATTGCCTGGATACAGCCAGAAGTCAGGTAATAATCTGCGGGGGGAAAAAGGGGATTTTCTGCAGGATTAAAAGGCAGAGCAAGAGGGCTAGAAGGGAAGAGGGCTATCAGCAGATAATCCCTGACAGAGGTTTTAGTCGCTTCTTTAAAATCCCCCAACTAAGAGCATACCCCAGCTGCACGAGGTAGTTTAGGGCAGACTGAAGCACTATTAGAAGAAAAATTCTTCGTAGCTAACATCAGTTTTTCTCTGTTTTAAGTCTGCTCATTCGCTCCTGCCATCAGCTCACTGCCATCCCCTCAAACTGCCTCTCACTGCAGCACTTGACACTTGTCTTTACTGGAAGGGAGCCTGACTTCCCATTGCCTGGGTGAGATTCTGTTTATAGACAGAAAGTTCTGCCAAATCGTGGCTTCTTCCTTCTCCTCAGCTGCTCCGGGCGTGGTATTATTTTTTCTCCTTCTTGTAGAACAGAGAAGAGAGCTTCCCTGCTGGAACCACACTTGCTAGGATCAAGATTCTCCTCCTGCAAGGAGTCAGGGCTTTTGTGACAACTGAGTCTCTCCTAGTCTGTGGCACGCAGCTCCACAGCCTGGAAAACTAAACTATTCAGTCTAATTCCAACCTCTTAGCTTGATGAAAACTTCTCTATGTGAAACTTAATGTGCAGGAGGTCAAGCCAAGTGATGTGCTTTTTCAGACCCCGATCCATACACAGTTGTAATCTCAGACCAAGTTCAACAAACACCTCACTTCTATGGGCCTGAAAACACCATCTTGCTTTGTGCACTCGGAAAACATGCTACATTTTCAAATAATGAAAAGAAACTGAAAATTCTTAGTTTGCAGCAGCTCTTTTAAGCTAAAAGCGTGTATGACACAGCCACACATCTAAGCCTGTGCTTCACATTGTAGTTACCAGAAGTATTAGGTTAAAAAAAAAACAAAACAAAGAAGAGCCAGCAGTTGGGTTATGTGAACTGTAACTCTGGGAAGTGGTTTGAGGTACCTTCACCAACTGGCCGCTTCGGTGACGTGCGTACATACCCAAGTCACTCTTCCTGGCTATAACGGTATCACAGTGAGGACAGTGAAATTTGGCCACGTTCTCCGTGTGCTTCTGCAGAATGTGCATCTTCATGGTACCGCTCTGAGTGAAGCGAGCGTGGCAGATGTAACATTCATATGGCTTCTCTCCTGCAGGAGCAGAACGGGGGGGGGAAGGAGAAATAGCACAAGTACTTTTATTAACAAGAAATCCCATCAAAGAAGCCCCAAACAAAACAGCCTCCCAGAAACTCGCAACAGGAAGGTAGCTGACTGAACCAGTAACTCTAGAGAGAGGTAAATAATGTCTCTTTCTCTGGAAGCATCTTTCTACAAAGAGGGTTGAGTTCAACCTCTAAGCAGACAAGTTAAATTATTCTCCTTACTCTGAGTAATGCACAGAAGACCTACATGCAGGCTGCTAGAAGAGAGCAAGTGGCATCAGATTTTTGTGGGTGTTCTGAATGCTCACACACACTTGCAAGGGCACTTTTTCTTGCCCTTCAATTTTGGTTAGTTTGGCGCATTCTGTCCTAACCCCATCCCTCTTTCTACTAATGAAAAAAAATTAGGATCTTTATGAATGAGCATGAGATACTTTTAAAACTAGACTCAAGCATGAAATTGTAAATTTCTTCCAGTCTTCAACTGGAATCAGAAGAGGTTTCTTCTGTTCATACTCAAAAGTGCCAGTATTTTACCACCTCATGGTCAAACTGGAAACAAGACTTCTCCAAGCTCGTTCCTCAGTGCAGCAGTGACTCTCAGGTTATGAATTTATTAGAGCTTATAAATCACAGTGAGGTCTCTTCAGCTACAGACTTTATAGAGGCTTTATACAAACCACAAAACAATCTTTTGCCGTTCAAGTGTCAGCACACGCTGTGCACTAAAACCCAACCACCACGCTGAAGAAATATGGCATCAGTAGTACCAGAGTGGGTCCTCATGTGCCTCTTCAGTTTGTAGGTATCCCTGCTGGCATAGCTGCACAAACTGCACTGGAACGGACGCTCTCCAGTGTGAGAGCGAATGTGGCGTTTCAATTTGCTAACCTGGAAGTCAAGAGTGAGACTGCAGTTAGCCCAGATGAGCAGCTCAGGTTGCCAGAAGTACAAGAAACCAGCTGAGAGTTTAAGATGGTCTAATTTTATCCTGCCACTGACCCAAACAAGCATCTTTCGATGTCATTTTTACACTGCATGTAGCCACTTACTCCTGCCCGCTCTGCTTCAGTTCCCAACTCCATTCCCAGTCTTCCTTGACACCTGTTCCCAAATTCAGCACAGCCCCCTTTAGTCTCTTGCACTCACCTGGTTGTTATTGACCATCTCAGCATTGGAAGACACAATAAAATGTGACAGTATCTTGGAGACACTCAAGAAAGCATCCTGGGGAAGCAGCACCCAAGGAAAATTGTAGGAGGTTAGTGTCCCCTGTACAGTGTATTTTTCTCCACAGGGTGCTTTCTTGGGTCCTATCCAGTTACTTTGAGAGGGATAAATCAATTTCTTACTAAGAAAAACAAACAAAAAAAAATGTCTAGTCCTGCAGTCAACAGGGTGACTTAATTGCTTTCCTCTCCTGCTTTTATTTAGAAGGTACAAACCCATCTCAAAGGTCAGTGTGAACACTAATATTACGGTGTCTTTGACTCCAGCCTGACCACACTGCTTCATCACCAGCCTACACCTACAAAACACATCATGGCCTCACATAAGGCCCAATTTCGTTACTCTTTTCTAATTCATACTGTGAAAACCACAGCAACACAATTTATTCTGCACTTAAACCAAAGGGCCTGTACAACCACAGAATGGGTAGGAAAAAAGCCCAAAGCTTCTACTTGAGCTTCCCCCCCAGTAGCCACCTTCCACTGCAGACATTCACAGAATCCCAGCATGGTGGGGTTGGAAGAGACCTCTGGAGATCATCTAGTCCAACCCCCCTGCTCCAGCAGGGTCACCCAGAGCAGGGGGCCCAGGATCCCATTGTCCAAGTGGTTTTGGAATCTCTCCAGAGAAGGAGACTCCACAACCTCTCTGGGCAGCCTGGGCCAGGCTCTGACACCCCCACACCAAACAAGTTCCTCCTCCTTTGTTCAGATGGAACCTCCTGGGTTCCAGTTTGTGCCCATTGCCCCTTGTGCTGTCACTGGGCATCACTGACAAGAGTCTGGCCCCATCCTCTTGACTCCTGCCTTTCAGATATTTCTAAGTATTGATAAGAACCCATGTTATTAAATTACGTTGCTCAGCATCTTGCTCAATTATCCTGTGTGATACAAATCTGTCCTGCACCACAAGTAACAACCCTGCATGGGGCAAGCTTCATTTTCTTGAGCAAATGAGACAATCATTTCAAACTAGCAAAACTGCTTTTCACCAATATTGAGGCAAAGGCTCATGCATTTTGGCTACAGTCACCTCAATGACATTAACAGATGACATCTATTGTCTCTAAAGAGGAAATGAGTATCACCCAGGGTTTCAGTGGAGAAACACGCTCAAACTTTGCTTATCAGCTGAGGAAATCCCACCCTGGGCTTCCAACAGCAGATCTGCTTTGTAACTTTTTTTTTTTTTTTGCTTAGAGTCTTCTAAGCCAAAAGAGGAAATGCCCAAGAACAGAGTTTCTAACAGATGGTGAACAAGCTCTGAAGCGTCAAAGGAAGTACTGGGTGCTGGAACAATTAATGAACATACCTCCACACTGGCATAATCACACATGGAACATTTGAATGGTTTCTCATGGGTGTGTTTGTAGCGGCGATGCCGAACCAACTCTCCACTGGTCACAAAGGCCATGTCGCAGTCTGGGCACTTGTGAGGGCGAGTACCTGACGGGTCGCAGCAAAACAGGAAGACAACAACATTAGTGACAAAAGAAAACAGGGGGCAGGTTTTGGGGTTGTTTTTTTTTTTGTTTTTTTTTTTTTTTTGTGGTTTTCTTTGTTGTTGTGGTTTTCTCTGCTTGTTGGTTTGGTTTTTGTTTTGTTGGGGTTTTTTTATAAAGTGAATTAGCAACATTCCTGTCATATTCTGAAAGATTAGATCAGAGCAGCAAACAATACACAGGAGTCACAGCTTTTGTATAAATAATGAAGATCTTAGGGAATTAATATCCTTTTGTTGAGGAAACACACTCCCTTATTTTCGTATCACTCAGTTATTTACAAACATCAGACGACCCAGTCAGACAAACTAAGTATGCAAAGAAAACGAGGGATATGAACTAAAGACTTTTCTTGCACAAGCTTAGGTTTAATTACAGTTCAATTACCTGTGGTTTTATACCAGAAACTTTAGGAAGGAACAAAAGAAATTTGCTCCAGTTCCTTACTGGGCTGGTTTATAATCAGTTCCTTGGGTTTAGGGGCTTTTTTTTTGGGGTTGTTTTCAATACCTTTAACTCCAGCCTCATTCTCATCTTACTTTACTGCAAGCAGCAGCAACACAAAGCTTAGAACACAAGTACTAATGTCCAAGACAAATGGAATATTTCTATAAATTCAGGTAATTTCAGACCAAGCCCAGGATGTGTTTTATACCTGTGTACAGGACAAGCTCTGCACCTAACCTGGCCAGGCAGAAAACAACATTTATAGGAGAAAAATAGCACTGTTGGTTTCTTCCTTTTTAGCTTGTTCCATAAGAAGAATTAGACTCAAGATAGATCCATCCTGGTTTCCTACCTGTTCTAACAGCCAAGAACGATGTAGGCACAAAGCAAGAGTACCTGTGTGAGTGTTGAGGTGGTTCCTCAGCAACGTGACTGTCCGGAAAGCCCTGCCACAGAGATGGCACTTGTGTGGTCTTTCATCAGTGTGGCTTTTCATGTGGCGGTCCAAGTTGGAACGACGCGGACAAGTGTAACTGCACAGTTCGCACTGGAATGTCTTCTTTACACCTAGCCATGAAGGAAACCAGCTTTACTCTTGACACTGTTTTGGTCTGGTGCATAACATGAGAGATCAGCAGGGAAAAGGAAAGGTTCTTGGAGGTGTAGCTACCACAAGGAACCATCATGTACCATTGAATCCAACTGCACATCATTAGGAACAGGCGTTGCCTACGGCTGGCTTGGCTTCAATTTTCTTTAGAGTGCCAGCACTCGATGTTCCTTCTGCGCTCTAAAAAGGGCTCCTTAACTCACTGTTTTAAGAACAGTCAAACATACCTATTGCTGTGTTTTGCACCATCTACTTCACCCAGCAACTGGTTAGGAAAAAACCCCACAAAACCAATTATACTGTTGGTTCTGGATGTAAAGCACATCTACAAGCTCTTACAAGGGAAGGCTCTTTTGTGCTGTCTATACGGGAACACTAACGCCACAGCAAGCTGGAGGAGAATGAGCTCCTTCACAGCCTGGATGGAAGCAACAGCAGGTTTGCCCAAGAAACAAGAGCTGAGCTCTATTACATCAAGAGTGATACCAAGCACATCTGCTTTCTTCCCACTCGCACCTACTCCGTCACTTCCACCGTATCACAAGGAACCACTGTCACAAATACATTCTCAAACTCCATTTGCAGATGGAGAGCTTACCTTTCTTTTTAATTTTTGTTGGTTTAGGTGGTTTCATATTGCCCACCACCTTTTCTGCATTGACCTCAGACAATAAACCCTCCTGCTGCTCCTCTTCAAAGTCATACACAGAGACATCCACATCTTTGCCTTCCTCAGTGTAGCGAAGCTTACTCTTTTTGTTTTTCTTTGTTTTTTTGGCTGGTGGTTGATAGTCTGGATCTTTTTGCCAATTGGGGTCTTCCTGGGGCTGAAGTTCACCTTGTTCCAGTGTCTCCACTTCACCATTTGCACCCACTTTCACTACTTGGAAACCTTCAGGTAAAGGGAGGGTGTGACAGATCATGGGCTCTCCCTCTTGCAGGCCTCCTTTGGAAACCTCATTTTCATAAGCTCCCTGAAGTTCTTCCACAGATGTGGTGGCAACAGGTACAGTCACTGGTACAGGTACTTGGACCAGCTGAAGCTCACCAAGGTTTATAGGCTGCTCTTCCATATTAACAACCTGAAGTGTTATGATCTGTGTGTCATCCACTGTAGCCTCCGTTTCTTGAGGCACCGCACCTTCCATTACTTCAGTCTTCATCTGAAGAAGAGTTGGATCCAGCTGCTCCATCATCACCATCTGCACGCCACTGTTGACATCCTGCACGACCTCCCCTCCATCCGCTTGGTTTGGGGCTATGTGACAGGCATCGTCCTCCTGCCCACCTTCACGGCGTCTCTGGTAGGTTTTTCTCTCCTTCCCTTTTATAAAAGTTTCCGATTCCTCCACAATAGCTTCGACTGCTTCACCTTCCATCTCACCTTCCTGCTGTAGAAACAAGAGAATGAATGCGGAGCACCACCCAGGGTATCTAACAACTACACCAACCCCTCCCAGGGACAAGCAGCCCCGGCTGAAAACAACCGTCTCGACAGCAGCAACATATTGGGACCATAAAAAAAAAGAGTGTTTGAGAACTGTGGGTCTCCACCAGCCTACTGCTGCTGTAAACCTGAAACGCTGCCCCAAGTGAGACAACTGCACCAGCTTCTAGGAAAGGATGAGAAGAGAGGTCAAGCGATAAGCACGGTCCTGGTTGTCAAACACCGTAAACCCCACAGGCAAGGTGTACTTTAGTCACTTGGCACAGCTTAGCAATATCAGAGGCAGTATTTGGCTGTAAATTATACAGGTACAAAAATATATGGTTAAAAGTAAAAAGCCAACCTTAAAGAATTACATTTGAGAACCACAGAACTTTTCCAGGAAGAAAAAGCATGAAGAATTCAGCAAAAGAACTGAAGTCTCACTTGTTTCACATCCAACAACTACTATTTTCCGCATGTTTAAACTTCTCTGAACAACAAAAAGGGCATAATTAAGTATATTTCTTGTAAGCAGTATGGAGCAAAAGCCCTGCTCCCACCTTGGGCCATGCACAGAGCAGAGGACAACGTGTGGGGCCCTCTTCAGCTCAGGTAAAATTGTACTTCGGTGGAAATGATGATCTGGCTGGACTCTGATTTCTCATGGGACCTGGGTTAAACCCATCCACAGAACCATAAACAAACAAAACCGAAGGCTCAGCACCTAAAGAAGTCTTAACTAACTCTGACAATCATTGCACACAAGCTAACATTGAGATTTTCTTCCTCCTTAGACCACCCCACATTATTCTCTCCAGTCAGGGTAAAATAGGAAATTCCTGTGTTCTCATTCTCCGGGAAGGTTGTTTCAAGAGTACTAATAGCTAAAAGAAATTAATTTGCAGCTGGTTTTTTTCCCCAAATGAAAATAATAAAAGTCAGTGTAAAGGAGTATTTTGTAAGTCTACCTCTGTTTCAGGTGGCTTACTCTGCGAAGACAAAAGCAGATTCCACAACCACATCAAATACATTCCCTGCATCAGGATACAATTTATTATACCCCTCACTTAAGTGTTACAAAGGTACCAAGGTCAACTTTATTACTTGTTTCAGCAGTAAAAATGCCAGTTTCCTCACAAAGTTTGTGATAAAGTCCTGATTCCAATTCCAGATTTGATAAGAGACTTCCATGTTTTCATGTTAGGTTGACTGGCCTCTCAGACCAGCTAATGGAATCTATCTAACCCCTCTTGGGAATTCAACACTTAAATCTCACCGCATTCTGCTTTCAAATATCTACACTTTACCTTGCATACTCATTTTTTAAATACCCAGGCTATACACATAGCCATGAAACAGAGCTGTCAGTCTTGATCAGCTTTAAGAATTACAAGATATATAACTGTTATTATTTTTAGAGTCCTTGCTTTTACTCTACCACCTTTTCTAGTATCCTCCACTTCTGTCGTGAGAACAAGAAAGCTCATACTGTTCCTCAGCCTGTTCAGACTTAAGGACATCTATTAATGTGCTTGATACTGATGATGTCATGGGCAGCAGCAGTCTCCAGAGGGCACCAGATACCCAGAAATACAGACATATGGCTTCATGTGCCCTCCCCACAGGGATCCGGCCTTTCCTCTCCTTTTCCACCCCTCAGTGTTTCAAGTCAGAACAAATCCATATGGGCCAACAGCTGAAGTACACGAGATGATGCAAGTACTTCACGCTAGGCAGTGGGCGATCGGAACGGAGCGCCAGGCTTTGGCCTATGGAAACCAAGAAACAATTGGAACAAGCTGTTTTTCAAGTATCTCAAGATTTTGCAGAGAAGAAGAGAAGGAGAAGCACTTTCAGGTGACCCAAAGTTTCTGAACAAGAAAAAGGACAGAGCTAGATATAAGAATATCTAGCAGGTCTTCTGGTGGAGTTATCGAAAAGCTTCATCTCCCAGACTCACGCACCAGAAAACTCTGCGTGCAGCAAGGAACAGGTCACTCACACACGTGATGACTCTGGCAGGTGGCTCATGCTGCCAGGACATTTGCCAGCCTGGGAACACAGGATTACACCAAGACCAAACACATACCTGCAGGTGAGATTCTGTTCAAAGAATGCTCACTGTGAGGGGTGCATGTGTGTGAAATGAGAGCAAGGATTTTTACAGTCATTCAGGAAAGAAATTAAGACACCCCAATTTCTTCCAGCTCCCTCTCTTATTTTAGAGACGCTTATGTCTTAAAGCCAGCAAGCAGTGACAGGTATCTCAACATCCTCCTGGAAAGCCAGAGCCCAGAGCAGCAGCTGGTGGAGCTCGGCTGTCCTCCAGTGGTGAGCAACCCGCACTGCAGCAGCATGGGCTCTGACGCCTCCTCCACTGACTCCAGTTCGTAAAACCACAGAATCCCAGCATGGTCGAGTGGAAGGGACCCCTCGTTCAACCTCCCTGCTCCAGAGGGTCACCCAGAGCAGGGGGCCCAGGATCCCATTGTCCAGGCAGGTTTGGAATCTCTCCAGAGAAGGAGACTCCACAACCTCTCTGGGCAGTCTGGGCCAGGCTCTGACAACTGCACAATGAAGAATTTTTTTCCTTATGACCTTATGAGCAATTTTTCATTCTGTCCCCAGCTTCCAGCACCCCAGAATTCAGCACAGATGAACACTCACTCCTGCCTAGTTCATGCTACACACTGGTCTGTTCCTTTCAGGAAACTAATCTGAAAATGACTGTCTTCACACCAGGCTCTTGTCAGCAGGGGAAGCCTTAAAGGTATTGTAAAGAAAGCTACAAACCACTCCAAGTTATATTAACAATGTACCAGAAAAATACAGAAGGAATCTTGATTGATGTCTTGGCCAGCTCATCTGCCTCAATCTTTTACAGATTTACACTCCTAGAAGTTACCCTGCCAATTTTTGAGAGAAAGTTTCTTGTATTTCATGGAACGTGTGTCATTTGCTACAACTAAGAACACTAGGAATTAAAAACTGCTGAACATATTTTACCTTACCATTCTCCCAAACTTTTATTTCTGGCTTTTCTCTTCAGCTCTCTTCCTACCAGTTACTGTACCTTATACCAATAGCTTAGTTCCACAATGACTGAATCTAAAAGGGAAAACAAAGCAGCAAGTTAACAGAAGATGATTTGGTAAATCAAGACTGAAAAACTATGAAAGAGATTCCATAATAAGGTGAGTGATCAAGGAAAGACCAATAAACATCTGAAATCAACACCACAATTCCCATGTAATAACTCAAGCCAGGCTTTACAGATGTATGAGCTCAACAGGCTCTTCCAACTCAATGAGAGACAGGATGTCACTGAACAACTCAATGCACTGTCATGAGCTGATTAACCAGGTAAAACGTTGTCATGTCATAGAATCACAGACTGGTTTGGGTGGGAAGGGACTTTCAAAGCTCACTTAGTCCAACCCCCCTGCAGGGAGCAGGGACATCTGCAACTAGAGCAGGTTGCTCAGAGGCCCAGCCAACCTCACCTGCAATGGTGCCAGGGATGGGGCAGCGACTGGAAAACATTTCTTCCTTCTCTCCAGTCTAAATCTCCCTCTTAGTTTAAACCCATCACCCCTTGTCCCATCCCTGGTGGAAAGTCTGTCCCCATCTTTCTGACAGGTCCCTTGAAGTCCTGAAAGCCTCGAAAAAGTCTCCGTGGAGCCTTCCCTTCTCCAGGCTGAACATCCCCAACTCTCTCAACCAAACAACATCCAAACAACAGACTTAAGCCTGCTTGAGTAACTGCCAGATAGCTCATCTAAAAAACTGAAACAAGCAGAAGATGGGATGTGTATGTGACATAACTGACACCTTGTTCAAGGAATAACAAGGTTGCTTGAAAGTGAATTTCGTGCCAGCAGCTCTAAGTGCAATTCAGGAGAAAGTCCTAACCCAACTACAACACAACATTTTGCCATTCTGGGTCCCTTCCAAAAAGCCTCACATCTCACCAGAGAAGTATTCTGCTTAAAGGTAGAAGCTTTCAATGGAAAAAAAAACCAAACAAAACAAACCAAACCCCACAACATGTTAGCAAGAACATTATTTAAGGAAATATCCAGTACAGCACAGCTGATAAAAGTGACCACACCAACCCAAAATGATTGAGGGACACGGCCTTCAATTAACATAGTCCCACAGCTGTGTCAATCTTAAATGTAGAAGCATTAAGGACAACTTGTAGCTGTCAATGCAGACAGTGCAAACCCAGGGACAGATGTTTATGTAGTAGGATGGCCGGTGCCATGGCATGTTTTTCTAGCTGGGTTATTTATAATAAAGCTGTCACAAGGAGGTATTTGCTGCCTCTCAGTCAATGGTCAAAAAACAAACCCTGAACTGCACTGAGCTTCAAGGAGGAAAAAGAAAAAATACTTTTTTTTTTTTCCCCCAAACAAGGCAGACTCATTGCAAACTGCAATATTCAAAGCAATCAAAAAGGAGATTTATTGCTGTAATATATAGCTCACTCGAGGAAAAAAAAATAAATAAAAAAAGACTCAATAGAAACAATAAACCCAAATTTTTGGCATTCATAAAATAATGAAAATAGCAGCAGCTACATCAGTGCAAGTAAAAAAACCACCTTGCAACACACTGAAGCTTTGAATCCAAGTCACTCCACATACACACCTCACTCCAAAACTGTCACAGCTTTGACGGTGACAGATCAGCCACTCACTAAAACTGAAGTAAGTGGAAAGACAGCATTATGTTAAGGCACAGGAGACTTAGTTTTCTCCTGCATACCCTGTGAACCTTTGATAGCTGGAGAGGGAGCAGCAAAAACTTCACTGAGGAGTCTACTGTCACTCATATTCATTACTTGCTACACTCACTCCCAGTCTCCTGGGTTTATTAGCAGCACCCCTGAACAGGCAATACAGTATGAACAAGGTGTCCATGCCATGTCCTCAAAGGTCCCCTCTCTCAGTTTAAAACCACGCCAATTCTTGTTCTCCACACCACATGCCACTGGAATCTAGAAATCCTGATGCCATTTGGGAAGCCTGAGGAAGATGCTTGGAGAGCTCTGTGAGGGGCACACTGGCTTAGTCTGCACTTTTAACAAACAAGGTCGTGAAGCTTTTCAACTCAAAGTGGTTCTAGTTCATCTGTGGGACTACACTCAGGAGAAGAGGCTCCGCTAGATCCAGTCAGGCCAGTTGTGCGTAAAGCCAAAGGTCCACAGATTGTCCAGAACTCAGGTTATATACACAGAGACCTCAACTCCACACCAGACTCATCCACTTCTGTTGCTAGCTGCCCACAGAAAGACAAAAGATTAACTGGGGTCTAGTTACTTCAGCATCCAGTTATAAATAAAAGTTGTACAAAAGCTTAAGAATCTGGTGTTGAATTCTTCAGGAACAGGTGAAAGAGGGAACCAACTTTTTTTTCCTTTTAAAGATAAGCCTAAGACAGTGAAACTACTTGACAAAGCTCACAAAACATTAAGGTAGCATCCCAGTAACAACCTGGGATGCAGAACCCCAGCATGGTGGGGTTGGAAGGGACCTCTGGAGATCATCTGGTCCAACCCCCCCTGCTCCAGCAGGGTCTCCCAGAGCAGGGTGCCCAGGATCCCATTGTCGAGGTGGCTTTGGAATCTCTCCAGAGAAGGAGACACCACAACCTCTCTGGGCAGCCTGGGCCAGGCTCTGACACCCTCACAGCAAAAAAGTTTCTCCTATATTATACTTTCACAGCACTATCACATGCAAAACATGAAAAATTTACTGTCAACATCAGAAACTAGGTAAGTTTCTTTTAGTAAGTAGTTTTCTCATGCTGGAAACTTAAAGCTTTCATTTGTCTACTGCATTAAATTACACATCTGACTGTTACACACACCTCCTGCTGTTTTATCATTTCCTCCTTGCCACTGGTGGAAGCTGATTTCAGCTTTATTTCTAGAAGAATTATATTTTTTCCCTAAATTTTTCCTTTAGATTTGGAGAATGAAAGTTCTACTGAGAAGGTAGCAAGGACAATTTGAATAAATAATCTTGGTCTTAAACTTTGTTCCATTCTTCCTGAGTTTCTCCTTCCTCTCTAACATTCTTTCAAATTTTAGTTTTCAATTTTCCCCATTTCTTCCAATAACTGCTGGTGCAGTCTCACTAGCCAACACTAGTTCTTTAGTCACACAGAGTTCTTTAACGAAAGAAGGGAAATGCAAATCAAGTATTTCCACATTCACCAGTTTTTTGGAAATATTTCCCTTTTTAATCTATTAAAAAAGGTATTTTGTTTTGCTAACCTGACAGTACCTTTCAGGAGGACAAACATGCATCTATCAGGTGTCAAATACAGAAGGATTTACACCTGAGAAGCAGCACTCAGAGGAATGCATTTTCAGCTGTTGCTGGATCAAACTAATCAGTCCCTCACTTTTAGGGTTCTTGCTAACACAAAAGTGATGAAGGACCTGACAAAAAACCACTGGAATACTTGAAGGTAATAAATTGAGAACAACAGAAAACAATTTCACGTTAAAACAGCCTGTAAAATCCACTGCCACAAAAAGCAAAGTCTGGTATTATAGATAGATACCGGAAAAGGTTAACAGTTTTATCAACAAGTATTTGTGGTCACACACACACACTAATCTAGGCTTTAATTTAGGCTATTAACAAACTGCTAACAGCAAAAAAAAAAGGTTTCTTCAGAATTGGTGTGACCAGAGCAGGATTCTTTGGCCATCTGACACAGTGTCACATGATATCAAAACAGCACCACCAGACACTACCACGCCTGAGGAGAGACCAGCACAACAAGTTTCATGGCATTCTGGAGACTTCATAGTAAGTTACAAACACTTGGATTTTGTTTTCCTCTAAGGCTTCATCTAGAGGAAGACGTAGCCAAGAAAAAACAAAAACCACTCTGAAGGAAGAGCTACTCCTTTCATCTTTGCTCATTAAGTAGTGACACTCTGCCTGGACGAAGGAGTTCAGGCTCCAAATCAGAGGAGCAGGAAGTGCTCACCCCTGGGATGGCAACGTGGGTCCTACGCCTCGAACGCCAGCTGCCCGTGCAGGGATTATTAGTCACCTCCTAAATTACACCCTGATGCATCTAAGGAACACTGAAGTCAGTGCTCCTTAACTTAATGTCAGGCTGGAAAACGTAGAGGTGTAGTTTACTGTTGTTGCAGCAGGGACAGGAAATTCCAGGAGAGGTTTGGAAATACCTATGGCAGAAGGGTGGTGGACAAGACAGACTCCTGGAGCCTGAATGAAGTCATCCTTGCTTTTGAATCACAGATCACAGAGAAGTTAATCTGAATTAATAAGTGTTGAAACAGATGTAAACAGAATCAAACCCAGCTGAGCACTAGACAGTGGCCCTCATGCTAAAGTTTTAAGGAGCTTAATCCATTTTATACATGCATCTAATTCATTTGGTCTCACATTCCAAATATTCTCACACACTGAGCCCTGAAAGTGCCATTACAATCAACCTTCAAAGCAGATGAATAAAGTTAAAAAAAAGAAATTATCCCACAAAGGCACTAAAGCTTGGTGGGAAAAAACCCAAACCTTTCCCACCAGGAGCAAGGTCTCATTTTTAAACATGCTGACACTGCTGGAGAATCCATCCCTGCCTTTCAACAGCCCACTCATTCTCACACACATCACCTGGACTATTCCTCATGTCAGCACAAGCATTTCTAAGACTGTGGCTAACTGGTCAGGAAACTAATCCAGGCCAGAACTCACCCAGCCCAAAAGATACTTATTTCCATCCAGCCCAGGTCCCTGGTGTGTCCAAACACTCAGGCCAGCCAAAAGAGAAGCACAGTAATAGGGTTTCTTCCAGCACAGCAGAAGCTTTTAAGTGTTCAAACTACTGTCTCAGCACGGAACGCAAACCACACTTTAAAATCCCTTAATTTACATTTATGTTCTTGATGCTTCTGCACTTCTGCCTGGACTGATTTGTTCTCTTCATGCTGTCTATTCTTCATGCAGCTCTTGATGTCAGAACGCACTCTGGAACAGATGAGTTGTACTAGTGAAACTACATAAAAAAGGGGAGAGAAGAGGGGAGGATGGGGTAAGCACTGTTTGAATGTTTAACACTTGTTTAACAGAAAATGTGTAGTCCCACAACTCTAAGAATAGCAGTGTTAATTAATACCTGCTTGAGGATCCCCTTCACTTATCAAAAAAGCTTTAAACTAAACCAAAAGCCCATTTTAATTGGCTTTAATACTTTTCCCCAGGAAGAATGAACTCATTTTACAGATTCCTCTTCACCTCTTCTTTAGCATTTTTGGTTCTCACAACCTAAACCCCTGTACACCTTGTGTCCAATGAGGAGTGCAAGGTGATATTTCAGAGCTCCCTCAGACAGCCTTCACTTCCTGCGCTGTGGAACACCAAATCACTCCACCAAAGCCCTTTTAGTTGTGAAAGGGCCATAGATTAAGGTACAACTTGATACATGCTGCCCATGCAGCAAGTAACACTATCAATAAGTTACCACAAACAGATCTAACACAATGGGAACCTTGTTACCCTTGGGAAGAACAGCCTCAGCTCCTTGAAGAGTTGCGAAACTTTACCCTCATCGGTCAAGAGCTTAAAATATTCACATTTCCAGAACTGAAATGTTTACAGGACAGCACATTATTCTCATCTGGAATCCCTCCCGGTCCTCAGTGTGCCCACATGCTAAAAACCCTGGGAACAGCAGCTCCACGGGGGTAATTCTCAAGCGAGGCACATACTCTTGCTGCACTCAGTGACACAGGCCAAGCAGTGTTGAATTTCACACCAGTTCTACGCCCTTTGAATTTAAGTAGTTTCTTCCCCCGGTTCTTCTGTCCTTTATTTAGCACAAGGCACTCAAGTCCGGGTTCTGGCTGCATTTTTTTCTTGGCAAGTTTATTTTTAATTGTTTCTCAGCTTCAAAGAGCACTACTGATAAGGAGTTTGTTGGAGCTAGGGATGCTCAGGGATAGCAAGCTTTGCATCAAGCTCTTAGAATGGGTCTCTGTATTTAACACTTACTCTGTGTAAATCATGTATACGTTCACCGGCCAGAAAAGGGGATGCTCAGAGGATTCGTGGGGTGTGCTCTGCTGCTAAGGGCACATGAAGGCTGCTGATGCGAGCTGCATCCTGGCTGGGTTCTGCACACAGCAGTGGCAGGCATATCAAATAGATCCTGTCAGTAACCAAGCTTGTGTTCCTGAATGGAGCCCTGGAGAAAACCAACGCTTCCCAAAACTTAACTTGTAAACGAACACAGAAATGCCTTAAGAGCAAAGGACTTCTCCATTCAGAAGACAGTGCAAAGAGAACACCTCCCGTAGGGAACCATTTTGTCAGGTTTTTTTTGTCCTGAATCACATCTTCAGCAGAACACATTTGCACAGCATCCTTTTATCTACTGCTATTCTTTTATCCTAACTCTGGTTTTCCTGAAATTCTCAACTGAGAAAGTTTTCTTCCAATTTCCGAGTTACTGGAAGGCACAACCTCCCCCCTTCCTTCTCTCTTTACAAGGTGCTGACTCTGCTTAGGGAAATAAGTTACTGGAGTATTTTGAAGAGATGTTTTGAAGTAAGCAGCTCAGACACCAGTCAAGGAATATCAACCTACTCACGGAGAAGCCAAGGAGCAGTTTCCCAGCACTGCAAACATATGTATGTTGAAAACACAAGGCATAACTGTTCTCCACCCCACGGTAATGCTCCAGAGGGAAGGACAGCCACTTCTACTCTCCTGTAGAGCAAAGACAACTTGCTCCTCTTACAGTGTCCAGCCTACTTGTTGGCATAAAAATACCCTGCAGAGATTTACGTTCCAATCCAATTCCTTTGACATACGGACAAGGTTTGATAAGCTTGAAGGAAAACAGGGCTAAGCTGGAAATGTAAGTGCTCCACATGCCCAGTTTTGAGCTTAGCGTGCTGACGTACACGGCAAGAGGCCATTAGAGGGCTGCCAAACTGATGAGGTGGCTGAAGCACTTCTGAGAGCAGGCTGACCCAGTTAGCAGTGGGAAGGCTAAGAGGAGACCTTGCTGCTACGTACCAAGAGAGCAAGGAGAAGATGAAACCATGCTCTTGGGAGTTAGGCAGTGAAAGACGTGGCTGAAAATGCTCTCTAGCTGCCAGCCCGTTTGAAGAGGCAGCTCTGGGACATGAACGAATGACCAACTGCCTTGGATCAAGTACTTCTGTCCAGGGAGAGCCAGACTGCTAACGGAGCAGGACAAAGACTGGATGCTGTCTCCCTACTTTGAATCTGGTGGAGCTGAAGAAAACATCCCTAAGGATTTGTTTGCACAAGCTACTCAAAGCAGATGTCTCCAAAAACATTACAGATGTCATGTCAGGCAAGTCAGACATCTGAATATTTGATAGCCTGCTCCATCACACTGTCATGGAAGCTGACAAATTCTTCTTCATGTAGGTCAAAGCTCTGGTAGAGCAGGGAGAGGATGCAGCTGCTTCAACAGAACACTATTTCCACACGCACTACAAGAGCCAAGTACAAACTTCTCTGGGCTCATGCAACACTCTAGTAGCTCAGAGCAGGTAGAAGTCTACAGTAGTCACTCCTGAGCAGGAAGGAGAGGAGCGTGCTACTCTGGCAGGTAGGCAAGGATCAAGTAATCAATGAGTACCTTTTCAGTATTGCCACAGGAAACGATAAATCTCTCTTCAAAGATCAGAAGTAGCAGTAAATTATACACTCAGCAGGAATGCTGGATAACACTACCTTCTTCCATCCTCCAAAAAGAAAAGAAAAGAAAGCAAGTTTTAATAATCCGACAAGCTTTGACTGAAATTACCAGCCTTCAAAATCTGGTATTTTCCAACCTGTAAATCTGAAGATTCCTGAAATGCCTCTCAAGGTTTCTCTCACAGAAAACAAAACTAGAAGTTTATTAAGCACACAGGAGAAAGCTACCATTTTAAAATATAGTATTGTTAACAGAAGTCACATCCTTACAACCCAAACCAGAGGGGCATTTTTAATTCCACAGCATTTTCTGCTTTGATTCTACAATCTCTGGATGTTAGGGGTGGTTTCAAGGAACCAGCTTTGCGAGTTGAATACAAGGAGACAGAGAAACTACACAAGAAGCTGAAGTAATTGGCCAAAAGTCACTAATGGTTCTACAGCACTGAAAAGATCTTCCAGGAGCCGCTCCAGAGCAACCAATTCTCTTTCGCCATTAAACAATGGGAGAATTCAATTCCCTTGACAGTGATTTTGAACATACAGCAAAGTTTACTGCTCTGTTTCAAAAGAGTAAAAAATGTTTACAAATATCCCAATGCTGTCATTACTACTTGTGGTCTCCACTACCTCTTCAAGAAAGCCTCTATTCACCCTCAAAATATTTTGAGGCATGGTTCCACAAAGGCTTAAATCAAATTCAAGAGATGCAGTTTTTCCACATCCACTTGGCCCACCAGGAAGCAAATTCAGCTCATGAATTCATCACCTGGCAGTGGAAGGAGATGGGGTCACAACAGCCCCAATGCCAGCCAACTTTATTTTCCAGGGAAGCCATGACTTTTATGTCCCTAAATGCTTTGGTGTTATTTGGTGTTATTCCCACGAGCTGTAAATTCACTTCTATAGCTTTTATAAATAGGTTGAAAGAAAAAAAAAATAATTATTTCTTCAACATGAATATAAAAAGTCCTGCAAGGACAGATGAGTGCCCCTTTAGTCCAGCAGTCTGTGTCCAAAGGCTTGAGCAGGAAACGCTGCATAGGGAGAACCACCAATCATGTCTGTGGTTTACCACCCAGCCATGGCATTTGAGATCTCAGCCTTTGGACTCACTGCTCCCTTTCTGAACCTACAGCATCTCCAGTCTGTTACCAAAACAGTTTTTCCATCAGTTGTGGTGTATTTTCCTCATTTCTTCCTCCTACGAGCTACAGGCTCACCACAAACTCACTGCACCTCCCTGCAAAGCTGGCCTCGTGCACGTGCTCAGAACCACAGCGCAGGGCAGCGATCAGACTGGCAACGGACAGGACTTGTGCAGAGAACATGTGGGAGCAGCAGAGTTACCCTGTCTGCCTTCTTACCAGCAACCAGGTGAAGCCAGAATTGCTGAACTCAAGCATCAGGTTGCTGAAACTACTCTCCAGAGGAGCACATGGATCATAGGCAAGTTAGCTCCACAGCTGAGTCCATTCTCAAGCTTCCGTTGCCCCCTTCCCACCTTTTTAACATATGTGATATATGAAAAGTGCTTTTAGCTTTCAGCAACCTCCATCTTGAGGTGCTTAGCCCACCATCAGGCTACTCACTGTAATGTTCTGGAGAGCTCAAAGTGTCGGGCATTTGGGTCAAGTCTCCGCACATGATGAATTATCACAGCTCATCATTAAGTGTTGTTTACTCCTTCCACAGCTTTACTCTCCCTAGTTTCATTCCTGATTAATTCAGTATTTTACTCAGCATTCACTTTAAAAGGAGGATCACTGCATATAAAATAATTTCACACAATACATATAAATTCAATATATAAAATATGATTCAATAAATAACTTTATGTAGCACAAATTTTACAAAGCTGTATTTTCTGATTAGACTGGATTCCATAAAAACCACCTTGCTTCACCCTCTCCATGCCTTTCCCATGCTATGAACTGGGAAGGAAGAACCCCTTTAGTGGGACAGGCTTGGGGCTGGCTGGCCAGCAACGCTGCTGACACGGTCCTTGGGCTGCCTGGTAGCCAGGCAAGCAGGACACATGCCAGCAGTGAGGCAGTGACATTTCACCCACCAACAGCTCACTTATGCTACAGCCACAGATAAGGATGGGATTTTTGTTGTTTGGTTGTTTTGTTGTGGGTTTTTTGTGTGTGTGTGGTTTTGTTTTGGTTTTTTTTATAGCCGTAAGCTCGGACTAAATATACTGGACACCATTTTAACACCCCTCCCACATATGTCAATACCTTCCTACTTCTTCCTGGTCAGATGATTTTATTGGTTTGATCATGTTCTAAATATCAAAGGAAAAGTCCTAAATCTCTGTTCAAACAGAGGGGAGCTGGTGAAAGAGAAGCTGCTCCCCACCTTTTTTTCTTTAGCATGATCACCGCTCATTTGATCACTGATTCTGACCTTTTATGAATTGCAGTACTCTACATGTATACGAAACAAAGCAAGTTCAGTACCTTGCAGCTCACTGAAGTAATTCTCACGATTTTTTTATCCACAATCTTGATTCAAAGATGTTAAGAAATACACAACCGCTCTTCATCTCATAATCCAATGGTTAATCTTCACTGTGGAAAAACTTAAGTCTTTTAATTGGAACTTCTCTGGCTACAAATTATTGTTGTGTTTGTCAAAAAGATTTACAAAAACCAAACTCATAATATCCTGTATTATCTTGCCAGGGAGGTATCTGAGGATTCTAATCAAATCACCTCTCAGTATTGCTGTGAAGCTGCACAGCAAACTCTTACCACTTCACTGCATGGCATTACTCCATCAAACTGGAGACTCGTGCCCCTCGCAGACTAATTTGTTTGTTTTCCAAGTTCTGATGCCAGAGCCACCCATGGTATTTTGGTAACCGCTTCAACCCACCCCACAGAGGCAAGAACATGGTCTCTCCTCATTCCATTAACGCACCAGAGAACAGCATCAGCTTGTCACAGCATCACCTCAGAACCTCACGTGTAAGCTGCTTACCCAGGGCCGAGTCCCCAGCGCAGCTGAGCCACGGCTTTCTAGGACCCCACGTGCCTTGCTCGACACTCGGCTGAACCGCTCGCTCCTGGGTGCGTCCCTTCGCGCGGCAGCCTCGGCACACGCAGCCGACAGATCCCCCTCACCCGAGGCTCACACCGGCTGCCTTCCTGCTCCCTGCCTTTCCAGGAACCACGCTTTGATCACACCACGGTTCTAAATTGACAGACATTTTGCACCAGCAAAATCGGGAAGGAAAAACTGCGACAAGCAACTGGCAGTTCTGGCTGAACATCCATGGAAACCACGCGGCCTTGTACAGCCCTGAACTGAACTGGCAGCTCCTCATCTCCAGCACCAATGTGTATATTTGGTAAGGTCCTCAGCATCAAGTGAGATACCTTTAACAAAGTGTAATAACAAATGTAACGAGCTCTTCTTTCATTCAACTCTTATTTATTAGGATTAATGAGAATTTTCTTTTCTTAACAAAATTCTGTACTAAAAATAAAAGGGAGAGCTGGTAATAATGTAAGCTATGTAGGTGTTAACACCAGGCTGCACCAGTCCAATGTCCCAGGTAGCTCAGGTGTCTGCACAGCACTACACGCCCCATCTACCTACTTCATCTCCCTTCCATACTGATCCATCAGCACTTCTCCAACCTCCTGGAATTTCCCTAGAGTTCTACAGTGCGTCAGCTACACAATATTCCTTCCAGTACCACAGACAGGGATATTCCAGCATTGAGTGGAAAAAAAAATACACAGCGGCCATCGCTCACCTCCCCATGGACTTTGATGGGGGGGGGGGTTGGGTGTTTATTTGGTCTGTGTTTTGTCTTCATTTTTGGGTTGTTTTTTTTCTTTTGAAAACAAACAGAGGAATTTCAGAAGCTTTCAGAACAGCAACCTAATTCTAAATACCTGAAAGAGTGAGGATTACTCTGACATCCCAATTAAGGCAAGTAATATTCTTTATATAATCAGACCAAGCTACACTCCTCTACTTTACAGATAGCTACTTTACCTGCTGTCTGACAGACGTACAAGCTTCTAATCATGATGCTTGCTAATACAAAGGTGTGGTTCATACTCCAAACAATCTGTGATCTGGCTTCTGTTTGGTTAGAATTTGTCAAGTTCAATGATGTCAACAGCAATTTTTAGATTTTGGGAAAAAAAAGAGAAGAAAGGTAAAATAAGATTTTCAGTATAAGCTGAATTTAGCTCACAGTCTCGTTACTTTGAGTGAAAATTTTCAGTAAAGCTCATGAAGCTTTAGAAACTTCGGGAGGTTGTTGCTATGGGAGAAAAATATGATGACACTGACAGCTGACTGACAAACCAGTGTGTATTTGGGTGTATCACTTGGTCAGGGTGTAAAGAAAACACCCTGCAGCATAGCTTGCTGCAGTGCTACCAGTAGAGTAGTCCTCTCCTGGGTTAAATGATCAGTGTATATTAACTGGACACTGCATCTCTCCTGTTTTTAAATGCTTTTAAACATACCTGGCCTCACCTCTGAGTATCAGCTCCATATGGCACACTGAAATCCTCAGGTAGCTGACAGCAAAAAGCAGGAGGGCTGGAACTGAAGGGTCTCTTAAAACAAGCCTTTACAGAAGAAATGCAGCTGTAAATACCTACAACTCATAGCTGTGTCTGTAGGGACAGTTAAAGGGTAGTTCTTCAGGAATCCATCCTATCATCGATCTCCCCTAAGCAAGGCACTTTAACTGCACCATTCTCGAGAGCTGTCTGTCTTACTTCTCTATTCTCACCTGTTAGGAATGATGTTGGAAAGGCATTAAGACTTCACAGTTTGAGTTTTTGTAATACTAAATAATGGAAATGTCACTTTAGCTTTAATTTACCTTAGACAGCAAAACAAGAGTTGTTCAGGGTAGAGTTACCTGAATGTTAACATGACCCGAAACATGAAACTCCCCTCCCCACCTCATGTTTATTCTTCTTTTCAAGGTTATTCTTGCCAATCAAAAAATACTGAGATCATTCAACTGAGCAGCTACTGTTTTGTTTTCATATTAAGGATTAGAACAAGCACATTGCACTGAATTCCTGAAGAATGATGGATTATTGGAGAGAAGTGGAAGGAGAAGCAGAACAGTCAAGACAGGACAAAGATTGTTTCTAAATCTCAGTGAAAAAAAATGAAAAAAACCAACCAAAAAAACCCAACCCAAAGCCATGTTCTGAACCATTGTTATGAGTAGTAAATATAAACTTTGAACCAAAAAAGAAAAAAAAAAAAGAAAAAAAAGAGGACATTTCCTGAATCCACGTGTGCCTTGAAGCCCACGCAGCACTGCAGAGCAGGAGAGCTTGATATCATACTGAAATTTCAACATTCAGTACAACAAAGACTGAACTGGGCATCTGAACTAGAGCCAAATGGATGAACAGAGATTTAAAGTTAAGCAAACAAATCTGTCCAGTTCAGTAAGTGAACACAAAAACAAAACAGCCCTCGAGTTGAGACTTTGGTTCCTTTAAGCTCCAGAGCAGCCCAGTCAGTGCGTGCAGGTAGCAGAGGTGGCTGCTCCTTATTACACCTATTTCTAGAGCATGGCCAAGCTCAGGAGAAGAACGTTTGAGATCCTAATGCTCTGCTACTCCTTCAAGCATTGCCTCTCTGCTTGGAGAAGGGGTAAGAGAAGCCAAGAGTTGCCAGGATGGGTGAATCAGGGAGGTTTTTTTTTAATGCAAAACTAACCAATATATATATCTAAAATAGCCAAAGTACAAAAAGCTGTTTCAGAGAGAGCAGGAAGAGCTCTGCAGAGCTCAGCACAACTTGCTGTCAACAAGGGATGAAGAATCTGCCAGCGTACGAGGGATAAGGGCGAGGTACAGGCTGGCTCCTCTCAGATAAGCCCAATAATACTCAACATCCGATTTCTAAAAACCTCAATGAGAAAAGCAGAAGGTCTTGGACACGAAGGACTAAGGGGAAGAGAAGAAATTAAGCTCCCAGAGTCGTCTCCATAGAGAAATTCCAAAGCAAACCAGGAGTAACACGAATTAGATTTTTCAGGTAAATGCTGAATAACCACCAGAATAACGCGGGTCAGCTCCCGGCGCTCTCGAGCCGACAGCGTCAGGCAGGTATCAACCCGCAGCACATCAGCCACGGCTCCTACCCGAGGTAGGGCCTGCGAACGAACGCCCAAAGCAGCTCCTGAAACAGCTCCTTCCCTCGATACCGCTGCAGGCACCAGCTGCCAGCAAACCTGACGCTGTCGTGACAATGCTGTCGTGACAATGCTGTCCTGACAGCTTCCCGAGCTCCGTCCGAACCGGATGGGACTCACTGCAGTTGCAGGGCCACCTGAAGCCATCGGAAGGCAAGTTTCACACCTTTTGCCCAGATGGCATTCCTAAAAAATGCCCCATAAAGTTTCAAGGGTGTTAACAAAGCCATTCTGTGCATCCTCATAACCTCTCTCATGTATAAGAGGACATTAAAATTGAGCTAGGCCTAGAAATATAAAATGGGATTTAAAAAAAAAAAATCTAGCTACCTAAAAAAAATAAATAATTGCTTTGCCTTTATGCTAAAATTCCTCCTTCCTTCAGTTCTAATGATTCTTCCATAATAAAGTAAAATGTTATGTACAGCTCAAGCAGGAACAACAGCTTGAGTACAACATGGAGCTATTTCTTATACCCAACAGACTCCTGCAAGAAAGAGAATAAACTGGAGAACTTGAAAAATATTTCCTGCACCGAAACAAAACCCACTTAACATACTGGAAGCAGTAAACAGTATTTTAGATGCTTCTAACACCACCTCTAGAGGTTTTTTTACTAGCATTTAATATCTGGCAGGAGGTGAGGAACAGTCAGGCATTTATTTAAGGGGGGGGGAAGACTGGGTAAAAAGAAAAATAGGAAGTCACAAACAGGAAAGCAAGCTTATTCTCACCAGCAGGCAAGTCCTGAGGATTACACCGAAGAAAAAAGGATGAGTACAACGTGACAAAACCCCCGTATCCAAGTCATTTCACAAAGCAAAGGCGAGGCCAAACCTGATGCCATAGAAATACATTTACGAAAGAAATTGAAAGTCGATGTAGAGAACAAAAAGAAAAAGCGTTTGGACGCGCAGCACGGGCGATTTCCTCTTCTGCATCACAAAAAGAATCGGGTTTTGTGCTCCCCCACCAACCCCAATCCCCCCGCTAGAAGGAAGATGTAAGAAAGGGAATAACCCGGTGGTCTGCGATGGACTTTCGGGCTCCATCCCCAAGCAGGAGCCGGGCTGAGCTGAGCCTCGGGAGGCCCGCGGCCCGGGCCGAGTCGAAGCGAGTGACACAACTTATCCCCGGCTCGGTGGCAGCGCGGGGGGGGGGGAACTGCTCCCGACCGCAC
>WTSP01027289.1:74763-90931 GCA_025331215.1 Actenoides lindsayi | reverse complement strand
CACTCCCCTTTTACGCCACCCCGCACCAACGGCGGGGGTGCGAGACAGCGGAGAAGGGGGGTCGGGGAAACGCCTCGTTCAGCCCTCGCGAGCGCCTCGGGGCTGGGAGTAGCCGTCGGTTCCCCGCCGGGGAGGGCTGCGGGGGCACTGCCTGTCAGCCCTCCTGGGGGAACACTGCCTGTCATCTCCCCCGAGGGGGCGGTGAGGGGGTAGGACAGTCAACCCCCCCCCCCAAAGGGAAGCCGCGGTGATCAATTTGATGTCTCTTGAGTACACTGAAGCTGGGTGCGTGAGGTAAACAAATTTCCCTTGCTGGACGGTTGAGGGGTTCCCTCTGTTCTCTGTAAAAGTGTGTATGGAGGGGGATCGCTCCTCACCGGAGGCGATGCTTGCCGTGTTTCTTCTCTCGGGCCGTTTCCGCTTCGCTCTTTCGCCTCCTCCCTTCGCTCTCCGCCCTTCCTCTCCTCGGCTGAGAGGCAGGATGGAGGAGCTGTTGCAGGGTCCTGGGTCTGGCCGAGGAGATCTCTCCGTTTGTCGGTTTGTTTTTTCGTCTTTGCCATCCCCGCCGCAGAGCTGTTTCCCTCGTTAGAGGTTGTTTAAAAAAAAAAAAAAAAAAGAAGAGTCAGGAGACTTTTGGCAGCTTTTCTCAGCAGTGCTGCTCCCTGATGTGGTTTCAGCCGTGCACGCTCTCGTTCTGCGGGGCGAGCGGCTGCCTCCACACGCACCCTCGCCATCTCGCATCTTGTGCTCTCGGCAGAGGAAACCGACTTCCCGTGCAGGGCTGTCAGGTGCGCACACGCCGAAGAGAGCTGTTTACCGCCCTCTTAGGCTTCTGTTGCTGTAGTTTTTGGCAGCCATAAGCAAGATGTGAAAGGTACTGTGGACAGAAACACATCCTTTTTCTTTTTTTTCTCTCCTGTTTTAGATGGATAAAAAATATTGAGGCTCTTTATAAGTTACAGTAAGCAGTAGGGCTGGGTTTTCCCTTTGCTCCTCAGATATATTCGTAGGAGTAGACTGAAAATGGGTACTCCCCCTGTAAGCATCTTGACCATAAGTAAAAGCACCTTGTGAGTATGTTTACTTATTACTGTATTGAACAGGGAGATGAGACTTGGGAAGTTAAGAGAGTTTGTGCAGGCTGTGGAAGTTTTCTTAGTGCATGATATAGAGCATATTTATTTTGATTATCTCGTTGTATAAGTGAAGTAAAAGTAGTTTTAAAAGGCGACAACATGCCATTTGTTTGTAGCTTTGATTACTTCCAATGCATTTAGATTTTCTAGTGTTTAGTCTTCAGCTGTAGCGTAGAAGCTTAGAAATAAACTTCAAACGTTGCTTTGTGAAAGTTACCGTGTTTCTTACTGTGTTGATACGCTGTCAGCTAAGTAATCCAAAATGGAGCCTCCTTTAAAATTGTTTGACTTTGCACTCTGTCCTGTAACATCCTATTCATGCAAACTATTCGTGCAAAAATCTGTCACTAGCACACACGCACACACACAGACACAAAAATCCCAACTAAACCGTGAGACAACTGCAGTTTGTTTGACTTGAACATGTCTATAAATAATAAATGCTTCTTGTCAGGTTTTTTTGTGGTAGAAATGCAGTTGCACAATGAATGTGTAGTGGGCTAATCTGTAAGCAAATGCAGCATACACGTTTGTGAGGGGTTTGGGCCATTTGTTTATAATACTATTCATTTACTGTACTCTTAAACAATTTGTGGGAATTCTTGTTTCCAGCAAGGTTCCCATCTATTGTGATGAATATTTGCATTGTAGTTGTTCAAGAAGCATTAAATGCTAATAAGCGGCAGTGCATACCATACACTTTTGTGCATTTATCATCACAATGAACCTTAGGAAAAAGCTAGAACTGTTCTTAAGTTGTAAGAAGCAAAGCTTGTTTGAGACACATGCACACATTTTGTTTAAATTCTCTGTTTTGAAGGCTACTGTGAATCACTTCATCTTGTGCCTTTTTTTTTCAGCGTGGTCTGTTCTATGACTTTTTTATTTTGAATAAGGCTGGGCGGTGGAGAAAAATCTATGCAAGCATTTCTGACCTCCAGTTTGCAGTTGAGTGCTCAGCTATAGATTTAATCCACTTCCTTCTCTCTATCAGGTTCTTTCTTTTTTTTTTTTTCTTTCTTTTTTAAACTTCTCATTCTCTTGTATGGAGTAGCCACAAATAATGCGGTGTAATGTATATGTGTGCTGAGTGTTAGAAACACTGGAAATGAACACTTCAAAATAACCCCCTAGAGTGTAGACTCCCAAGAGCCTTCCTTCATGCTGTGCCACAGAGACTCAAAGCACGTCAGGTGGGGGGCATCTGTGTGTGGAGTTTGATAAAAATACTTGGAATTACTCCCAAACTATAAAACTGAAGATGAAACAATGTATATGCAAATCTTGCTCCTTTTTAGGTGCCAGAAGAGACCCCTGTGTAGTGTGGATCACGTTATACTGGTATAGCTTATTCCCCTTCTTGTAGTAATAAAAGTAATTGCATGTCACTGTAACTGCATTGATGCTGGAGAGGTGGGAATGAATCACATATCTCATTAATGTAACTACACTGCTAGCAAACCAGCATCTAGCATAGCCTTAAGCCTTAACAGAATCACTGGCCTTGCCTGGAAGCCACCGTTGACACAGATGAACCAGCAAAGCGCGTCAGTCGGAACAGGGCGTTAGAGATGAGATCGGATGTAGTTGGGTGCTCTCTGTGAAGATCTTGAGGTTGATGGTGGGTGAGCAGAGAATACCTTTAAGTAGGTGTCAGCCATAAGGTTCATTTTCAAATGTTGCATTAACGGGAAGGTCACATTTCTTTGGATCTTTTATGAGTTCAGAGTTGACAGTAATACTAACCCTGGAATAGCTTCTAGGTACCGTTCTTAACTACTCACTAAGCAATCATCAAAGCCAAGTTTCTTGCAGGTGTAGCTTAACTTTGGAAAAATATTTGATAAACAGATCATAGAATATCTCAGTTTGGAAATGACCCATAAGGGGTCATCATGTCCAACTCCCTGCTCCTCACAGGACTACCTAAAATCAAACCATGTGACTAGATCAGGTCATTTTTATTCTGCAAGTTAATAGAATATTTCTGTTAGGCATCACTGGAAAAATTAAGTTCCTCACTAAGCAGTTGTCTCAGTCAGTAGACTTTTCACTGGCAGTTGAGTTCTCTAGTAATGTCAGAGCCTCAGCTGCATCTGGGCACTGCTGTCTTCTGGATGGTGGAGACCCACAGGCAGCTTTCTGAACCAAGATCAGGGCCCAAGGTTGTTTTCAGAACTGAGCAGGTAACTTCAGCAGGCATTGAAGTAATAATGAGTTTCTGGTTGTTTTGTACTTTGACTGGAGTTAACGTCACGTAATAGAAAATCAAGTTGAAGATGACACGGTCTATGCTTGAGAGCCTTGGAATGGATTAGCAGGAAGGTAGCTCTCCACAGCACATGATGCAGTAATCCATCTAACGTTCTGGTATGTGTGGGATGGCTCGTGTACAAGAAATGCAGTGCAGTAACAACTTAGGTACTGAAAGAGGGGAAAGCAGCTGGTCCTTACGCTCATCCCTTACAACTTAACTGGAATTTTAGGAAGTGACTCAAACTTGCAAAGTTCATTGATGATGAAGAATGAGCAAGCTTCTTCATTAACAAAGCAAGGATGTGCTTCTCTTTTTCTTTCATACTCTTTCATTTAACCTGTATTATCTATCCCCATTTTAACTAAGTTGAAATACAACCCATTTATTAGTTCCACTCTTATTCTCAACCAGGGAATAGGAAGAAGAAGGGCTATAAACCATTTGAGTTAAATATTAAAGGAAGCACAATTGCATTTTGCTAGTGTTGCTGTAGACTCTGATGTCATTATTTGACGGCTTTCCCAGTGGCCTTAAGCATACAGTGAGAAGAAAAGTTATTTGTCAAACCTTCCATGACAGCTGTAATTGCCTAAACCACTCACTGTCTTCATTTTTAAAGGAGATGATGGGAATATGTGGGTTTATACAATAAAAGAAATGGCTGTTGTATGGAAATCAACTAGTAAGATAATTACATGCGGTGTATTATGTCTTGTTTCTAGAATATATTAATAGTGAAAAAGGATAGCAAGACTCTGAAAAGGAAGAAAAATTTGTCTGCAGCTGCATCTTGAATGGCTTTGCCAATAAGGTGTCTCTAGTTTTGTTCTTAGCGGCTCTCCATAGAAACGGTAAAATCTGATCATAGTGTCAATAAAACTTCTATATGCTAAGTGCTTTCCTGCATTTAGAAGGCTTACAGTGACGATTTGAGTGTTCCACAGTAAGAAGTCTCACTGGTGTATTTCTTTCTTGCCAGAATTCCAGTTGATATTACCTGATGAAATGTAAAACAGCTTGTGAAGCCCGGTATGGCTCACACAGCAGTGGCTGTATTCCCAAACATTTACTCTTAAAGCCACAACAGCAGAATCCAAACCATCTTCAAATTAAGTAATTGTTTGAAAATAACCCTCTTTGGGTTACTGTATCTTGAACGTAATTTTATTATGATCTTTCGGATAACTTGGAAGGAAATGGGATTGGTTTGTGTTCAAGTCTCAGGCTATTTGTCAGAAGAGTTTATTTACAGTGTTGATGCTTAGCTTAGTTAAAGTTCCAGTATTAAATATCAAAGCCTAACATTTCCCTCATTTCAGAGCCTTGTGCTCAGATTTGTATACTAGCCTCCACCCTTACCAAATCCCCCACAGAAACACACTGTTCACAAATTGTAGTAGCTGCAGGGGTGAGGAGGAGGGAGGATGACAATCTTTGCCCAGACTTAGATGGTAATCTGTCTCCTTCCAGTCAGTTGCATTTCTTGGTCTCATTTGTGTTGGTCCCTTTATAATTTAACTATTGTTCCCCCTTGTTCTATTTCTTGTTTTCTTTCTGTCATTATAAAGTCTTGATCTCCTGTGTGTTCCGTGCATAAATACTGGCAGTTCTTAGTCTGGGTTGATGGAATTATCTCAGAGTGATGCCTTGGTAGACTGAAGTCAGCTCTCTTGGGGTTTTTTATCACTTTCAAAATGCAGAGAGCAGCAAACTGGTACAGTTTATAGTTTGTTTTCTTGAATGTGTTGGATTTTGCTGGAGAGCTGAGGCCTGCAGTGATGCTCAGTGGTTCTTGGCACGCAGGCCATTTTTTGCCTAATGTTTTGTAGCGACTGGGAGAGTGGAGTCTGAGCTTGTAATTTCTAATCCTTGTGGCAAGCAGCAATATGTGACATTCGGAATGCCTTCATTTAGCAGGTTGATCTTTTAAAACAAAGAAAAAGAAGTCCCACAATCAAACTTCTACTAGCAGTAAACTCTTCTAAGTGGTGTTGAGGATTGCATATGTTTCTAGTTACTTCCCCAGCAGTCTTCCATTTCTCCATCATGATTAGACTTGGTTGTTTTTAATGCTGCCTTCTCTCCGTACACACTCTTAGTTATATATTTGGAGATAACTGTAACTGCATAAAAAGTAAAAAGGAGAGGGATTGATAGGTGTACATGTTGAGTCCTGCAGTCACATGAAGGACAAATTAGAGTTCAGGAAAAAAGGAAACGTCTTTGTCTCTTTCATGGTGTTTCCAGCCCTCTTCTCCTGTGGTTGTGCCTGTGCTTGGAGGTAGCAAATTTGTATTGGTTAATCACTCCCTGAAGTCACTTGTAAATATACAGCCTGATGTGATCCAAGTTCTACGCTGATGCCAAAAGGGGAAGTTCTGTCTTCATCTCCTGCTACACAGTCAACACCAGCAATCA
The DNA here is from genome assembly GCA_025331215.1 of Actenoides lindsayi. Lineage (NCBI taxonomy): Eukaryota > Metazoa > Chordata > Aves > Coraciiformes > Alcedinidae > Actenoides > Actenoides lindsayi. The sequence goes on along the minus strand of WTSP01027289.1, from coordinate 85,120 downwards.
TACTGCCTTCCAGCAAGAGCTCTCGTCCTTCTCTGCCTGAAAACTCTGCCAGTAACGAGCTGGATCAAATCCTTGGAGAGCTTGCTACGTTTTCACATGTGTGTGAGTGCCAATGAACAGAAAGGATGGAGAGACTGTGTGGGGTGGTGAGAGTGAGAGGGTATGTGAACTCCAATTGACTTGCATCAGTTGTGAAATCCCCCCTTAACTCTATTTTGTAACCTTTTACCACTGGCATGTTGTGTGCTAATTATTTTCTGTAAAACAGTGTCCTTTGAGTCAGTGAACCTAGGCATTTTTTCCTGTAGAGTATGGCTTACAGAGCTGACTTGCGTTCAGTGAAACTTCACCGCTGACACATTTGGATCTCATGCCTTCATTTGGCAAAAGACATCATTTTATGCAAGTCATTTTAAACTGATGGTTTAGATTTAGCTTTAGAATGCACCAGACATAATTAGTTTCTTCAGTAGAAGAACCAGCAGTAAAGAATTAGTTACAACAAACACTGCAAATTATATAGCATGTGTTAAAAATAAAATTACATGGTAGCTAACGAAAAGGCTATAACTCAATTCAAGGGTTCTGCTCTTTAATAACTAATCAGGCTTAGATCTCATGGTTTCTGCTGTTAGCCAAACAGCTTGAATGAATTGCAGTTGTGTACTTAGATGAAGTCATGGGCTGTGCAGTGTGCTTGCTTTCTCTCCGCTCTGTCCCCATCTCTGAAGTGGAGGGATGAAAACCCATTCGTGTTAGAAGTGTCTTGGCAGTTGGACTTCATCAGTGCATTGGAGGCAAAATACTGCTGTCGTTCTCTGTATTATAGATACGTAGAGTAGGTGCAAGGGGTAGTCAATTGCTGTCTTTTCTTTGTAGGATTGTTTTGCTCGAGTTGGAACTTTTGTAGATATTCAAGAAGAGGCCTTTGTTTTTCACTTTGAAGCCCCCCAAACTGTCCGGATGGTCCTTTCCTTCAGCCCCCCTTGTGACTGTGCTCTGCAAACCCCTGCTTGCCCTGGCGGAGCCCACAAGTCTCTTTGGAGTCAGGAGGGTCTTGGTTCTTTCCTAGCCGGTAATGTTACTGATCTGAAAGTGCAAGTATTTACAGTCATAATCTTCTCTCAATGTAGTTCACTCCAGAATGAGGATATGCCTAAAAAATCCAGCTTGCTGTGCGGCCCAGGTGTTGGTTGCTGCAACATATGGGGTGTAGCCATAGGCTGCTCTGTGCAGGGGGCAGGAGGATTAGAGAGCATCTATTCCATTTCTTCGGGGTTTTTTTTTTCCCCCCTCTCCCATTGTTCAATGACCCATGTGAATTTTAGTCTCTTCATTCTGCTTATTGTTGAAACTTAGCTCTGCTTACAGAAATGTGTTATTGTTGCTTTGGGCTTTTGGGTAGTGCCTCCCTCTTACTGAAAAGGTTTCTAACACCATCTCTCATGCAGTCTCCCTGAAGTGAAGGAAGGTGATGTTACAGCATTTTAGATGTATATGAAGCGTGGAATCATACAAAGTTTGAAAGCATTTGCTGGTTTGGGGCACCAAAGCACTTAGTGACTGAAACTTTTAGGCAACCAAGATAGCACAGGTTATTTTTTGTTTAATTATTTTTTTAATGCCATTCTTAATGACTTCAGGTGCCTTGGTGACTCCTGAGGAGCACTGGAAATCAAGCCCAACATCTAGAAAAATGGAAATGGGTGATTAATTACTACTTTTGGAAAAATGAGTTTAGAAGATTTGCTTGGTGTTCTGAAACAAGCATGTAGCACTGGCAGGATGCAGACTATTTTTCCAAAGCAGCCTTCACCAGCTTCCCAGTTAGCCATCCCTTTTTCTTTCTGTAATTCCCTGCTTTTCCCCTGATGTTTTTCCAACAAGAGTCTCTTGCATCCTGTGATGGGTCCTGATTCTTAAAGTAATTTCATCTTGTCCCAGGAGATCTCTTTGAACAGAAAAATCTTGAAGAGGAATGAAAAGCAGTATGTGGTTGTTAATTAAAGACCTGTGGACAGTAGATATGCACAGGAAATGAGCAATTAAGGTTACGTGGGCATTTTTGATTGAAGACTGTAGTGCCTGTGTGCTTGGTTTAGCAGTGTTATGTAAGTTTTTAAGTGGGTTTTCTCAGTACAAGATATCAGTGCCTCTTTCAGGTTACTTTTCTAACTTTCCTAAGTTGTTAGCATGATAAAAAGAGGAATAATCGGTATCTTAATGTTTGGTAGAAAATTCCTTTTAAGTCGGAGGAGAACGTTAATTGCAGGGTGCTGATGGCACAGGTAGTAATTTAAACCTGCTTAATTCATTATTACTAGTATTTATGGCTTTATGTATTACCTCTTAGCTCCGTCATAGAGCAAGGTTTTTACTGGTCTTTGAGTTGATGTCATGCATGCTATTCTCTAGGAGTAAGAGAGTCATTGAGCACAATAATAGCGGGACAATTAGGTGCTTGTCATTACACTGGCTCCAAGCTCAGCTATGGAATAAATGTTTTTGTAGAGGGCCGCAACTGAATGTGGTTATGAGCCGTAAAATATCTGCTACTTCCCTTTATTCTGCTGTCTTGCCAAAGGGTGAGAAGATTTGTGCTTAGCAGGGTAAAAAAATTATCTTTGTAACCCATCTCTGCTTAAACAGCAGATTGATCATCCGAACAGTAAACGTGTTGGAGAACATTCAGGTGTCATGTATGGCACTGCTCTCTTCTGCTGCAGTCTAAATGATAGCCCGTTATTCAGGGATGCCTGAGTGTCAGAGGATGGCTGTAATTACTGTTAAAAGTTATAGTCTGAGAGGGAAAACTTTGAAGCTTCACTGTTGATACCCTTCCCTGGTGATGAAATGCCAGGTTTTCATTCTGAGCACAGTGAAGGACATTTTCCTGGAAAATACTGCCCCCCAAACCCCAACCATCACTGATACCATTTGATTGTAGGTCCCGTTCTCCTTGAAAACACTTTTTTCTTTTTAATTTATTTTATTTTGTTTTTCAAATTTAATTTTCCATTTAAAGGTGCTGCCATATCACTTATGGTGAGACATTATTGAACTGCTAATTTCTTACTATGATTTCTTTTTGTTTGTTTGTTTTTAAGATACGTGCTCACAATTGTAATCCCTGCTGGGTTTTAATTTTCATTGATAAAAAAAGGGCATTAACACAGAATTTGAAATAAGAGGTTAAAGTTCCTAGTTTATTTTATTAGGGCCCAAATGCACAGCAGCTATTTAAAATCTTCCTGAGGTATTATATCCCTCTTTCTCTTGGCTAATTGACTTGGGGAATGTTAACAAATGGTGGTGAGTGAGAGATTTAGTCTCCTTTCATGTAGAGTAAGAAGGAGACTAGTTTTCTTTTAAAAACCATTCATTTTGCACTCTGTTACTGTTTACCTGAAGGTTTATTTATACTACCAGAAATTAAGAGTATTAATGTCCTTATTAAAGAAAAAATACACAAATAAAACCAAACAAACCTTAATGTGAAGATAAAGCTATAGTTTCTCTCTGACTTGGCTTCTTAGAATGTGAAGAATTAACTTCTAGGCTCCACTTGAAGATATCAAGAATATGAGGGGTTACTAAACCACACCTGTAGTGTGACTATTTTGAGAACTTTACTGATTGTGATATGTACAGATTTAACTTTCAATGCTTTTTCCATATCATTATTCATCCCAAGTTCAAGTGCTCAGATGGTTATCAGAATGCTGAATAAATATGAGAAATGCTAAGTATGAATAAAGAGCATGGTACAAACTACTAGATCTGAAACATGGTTTGGTTTTGAGGATGCTTTTGTGTCTGCAAACACCTCTACATGCTATGGGTTCTAAAAATTCATTCTCTCAGTGACTAAAGATACCTTGGCAATACCGTATTACAGGTTGCAACATTTGATTGCCTTCCTTGCTTTTTTTTCAACACAGCATTTTCATCACTTACTGCAAGAATCTCTTCCAGTTCATAGAATTTCATCTAGACCAAACTATTAAAGTAGTCATAAAATAAACTTTTCAGTAGTAGACTTCTGAAAGATGTTAAAGTTGAATTACTTCCATTAAATCAATCAATCCTCTTAATTAAAATCCAGGGAGCGATTGTTGCAGTGGGACTGTTTTCTATGGTTTGGGGTTGGTTTTGTTTGGGATTTTTTTTTTTTTTGGTGATGCTGGAACTACAAGTTTACCTGTTCTTTCACTTAAGTTGGAGGCTGTTGTCCCTCTTTTTGCCCAAGCCTGTTATCCTGGTGAAGTTTTGGGAAAGAAATGGATTGAATAAATATTAAATGTATGTTGTTAACAACACTCACAATTTGTAACAGGAAAAAAATAATAGAAGGATCCAGGACTTACAGTCTGGCAATAGTCCTAGCTCCATTTTTTAAGCTTTTTTTCATGTCTTTTCCTTTAAAAAGAAAGTCTGACTTTCATTTAGAAATTTCTTTTTGTTTTGGGGTTTTTTTGGGTAAGCCCATTTGTTTAGTTGGGTAATTCCTTTTGTATGTGAAGAAACTTTATCTCGGGGGTTGGGGGGGATGAGTTCATTTACTGCACACTTCCCCTCGCTGCCGATTTTGTGAAGCGGTCTTGTAAAATGAAACCCTGCTCTGCTGGAACACAGTCAAGTATTTCATAAGCAGTGGGCAGAAGGCAGGGTGTCGTGTTGCTGAGGAGCTGCACTGTGCTTTCCCACCTTCCCAGGGTCGTGCCTGTGGCCCTGTGCCGTGTCTCAGCCTCTCTGAAGCTCTGTGCAGCTCTTTCTCCCTAACTTGGAGATACTTCCATTTCATTTATTATTTTTTTTTCCACATTTGCTAATGAACGCTTTTTTTTAAAAAAAAGGTTTGATGTATGTGTGGAGCTTTTAAATCCTAGCAGTTAAAATGGGGATTACGAAACGGAGTAACCGAAATCTCTGGAAGTGGAATTCTCAGCCTTGCTTTTCTTCCGTGGCCCGGTGTTTTTCAAGAATTCTTCTAGCAAGGCATAAAGCTGTCACTCTCCTTTTCCTCCTGCTTCGTGGAGATGCACTGAACCGGTATAGATAGAGTTGTCACATGCACAAAACTGGTGTTTCTCAGAAGGAGCTGGAGGGATAGAGCCACTTGGACAAAAGCTTTCAAAGTGACTACTGCAGCTGGAGATTAATTTCTGTCATGGCCTCTTAAGAGCTGTGTTTACTGTTCAGTGTTGACTGAAGCACTTTCCTGAGCTGGGATGAGTTTGGTTTAGTTTTGAAAAAAAATAATATTTTTTCACTTGTAGTCAGATCAGTTTGGATTTTGTGTGTTTGCTGCCAGGGAGTCATAATGTTGATTTTTTGGTGAAAAGGTTTATACGGTTCAGCCCAAACGTTAATTTGAGTATGTAACAAGCATTTTGATAGCCTTGCTGCTAGTTATTTGCAAGCTTAGCTTTAAAAACGAGTGAAGATGTATGAAATTGTCACCACCAGCTCTGTAGCACTTGATCCCTGCTAATGTCTGCATTGTGTGTCTTTGACTTAAGGTGACTTTTATGGTTTCCAGAGTCAAAATTTATTTCGTATTGTAAACATCTGTTTTGGCAGTGGCTGTCATTTATCTCCTCATTTGGCTGGTTTCTCCCTTTGATATGGGATATTTTCCATACGTATCCTTACTGTTGTTTTATTTTTTGACACTAAAAAGGCTTGTACTGCACAGATGACTTGGTCAGACTCCAGCCCTTCTTCTAGAATTCTGGCAATAATTGTCCTATTGAAAATTGCAACACTGCTTGGGTAAAGTGTAACAGGCTTTTTTTTGTTAAGGATGATGTCAGCATGAGAGATGGCCTCAAGGAGTCATTAAAAGAACATAGAACTTTTGACCGTTGGACTTTATGGACTTTTTTTCCTCCATAAAATACCACTCTGAAGACAGTTTAGTGTCTGCAGTGGTATGAGACATATTTGATGACCTTACTGTGTAGTCTGATGAAGCTGTATGTAAGTGCTGTAAATATGGAGGCACTCTGTTAAGAGCTTCAAAAATGCAGTAATAACAGGCATAAAATTATATAGAGATGCTTGCCTTTCTCTGGAAGTAATTGGCCTTTTTATGGGAAATTACTCACTTCACTTTTTAGGAGCTTTGAATTTTCATTACTGGTTTGAGCTGGTTTGTTTCTAACTTTCCACTTAAGACATTCTGAAACGTATTCATAGCTCGAGTGTTTTTTCTTTATGGGTTGTCTGTCTATGGCTGACTTTAATACATCATTCTACTTAAGCCATCTGTGGAAAAAGGGCAGGTAGAGTAATATATTTTGATTGAGGAAATGTGTAAGGAGAGTATGTAAAACATTAATGTGATACTAGGTAAATTGCAGCTGTTATATTAGCTAATACTTATATGTGAAAAAACTTGTAGATGAAGAATTTTAGGTACAGTATTAAGAGGAATGGAAGTCATTGCTGGCTTCTAATAAAATAAATAAATGAGTGATGGAAATACTAAGCCTTTGTTGGTTGCATTTTACATTTCCAGACCTGACTGACCTATTCCTGCCTTTATTCCATGCCAGGTCTCCTTCCCCAAGTTAGGGTTTAGTCACAGAGCTGTTGGAAGTGCTGAACACAGGAGATATTTCACTGATCATGTGAAAGCCAGAGCAGAGCAATAAGCAAAGTGCCAGTAACTTGCAGTCTTCCTCTTAATGAGCAAATGTCTTCGCATTACAACACTAGCTCAGCCCACTGTTCTGGAGGTGGCAGCTTGCATTGTGTGCTGTGCTGACAATACTAAGTTTTTTTAATTAAAAACAAGATTGAAAATATGTATTAAAAGTGTCTTGACTTTAAGATTTAGCATTTCAACTCCAGCATGCAAAAGAATGTCTTCAACTGAAGCTTAATGAAGCTTGAATATAGTCTCAGGGGACACTGTCACTGCAGGTTGAAGTGGTTGCAGCCTTCTGCCACATTCATTCCTGTTCCTGTGCAGCAGTTCATCTCTCCTCTGCAGTGTAAACCAGATCACTAAGAACAAGTTGCTGGAAGTTATGAAGTGACAACCAGGTTAGTTCTGCCCCAGTGAAAGCGAGAAGTTATACTAAAGTCAATTCATCAGTTGTCTTGAAGTATTCATGGGAAAGTGAAGGGATTTTAAAAATAAAATGATAATTATTTCTTTTCCTGACTGGGGGAGGGAGTCGATAGGAGGGAGGTATGTCTCTTAAATAACAGGGGATGAGCCTGGGTCAGGCCTGGGGAAAGCACTGAAACTTTTGCCGGGAGTATATGCATTTCCTGGTATTCCTCCTTCCTGATCCCGAGTGTGAGAACTGAGAAAAGCAAATGTCTTAAAAGCAGATGAGGAAGAAATACAAGAGGAGAGGTAAATTTTGTGTTGTGTATGCTGGGATTGAGGGCCTGATTCAAAGCAGCAAATCTGAACTGTGGAATGATTCGAAGTAATGGTGTTGCAGCAAAACATTTACAAAATGAGGTTGGCCTCCTTTGTTTTAGCCAAGATGGTTGCTTAATGCTAGAAGAAAATTGAATGCTTAAGTAATGAGGACTTTGATCTGGTTCAATTCCAAGTAACGTCTCCTTAGAAAACCCTGATTAAAGATTTTCTTTCAGAAGTTTTCTTTCTCCCCCCCACCCTCAGTCTTTTTCTAAACCATTTTGTAAAGACAACACTGCAACTCGTTTGCCAATGTGCAGATAACTACTGTGAGGAGCCTGTGCTGCCAAAGGAAGTCACTGCCCTCGTTATCCGCTGGAGATACAGTTGGTGTAAGTCCTCCCCAGCTAAGCTTCGGGCAAAATTTGCAAGAGTGGTTTGAACAACTTCAAAAATCATGTGAGCTAACTTGACTGTTTTTCTGCCTGATGTGAATTGGGAAATGCTCACCCAAGTGTTGCAGAATTGGTAGCTTGCAGCAAAGGGCTGGTCAGGAGTGGCCATAGAGGTGATAATTTTGCACTGGTATAGCTGGATCCCAGAGGGTGTATCTCCACAGCTTCCAAATATCATTTTGAACTGTCTTGGTTAAACTAGCACAAAAGGCTAGACATACAGGTTCATGCTGGGATTTGGTTTATATATATTTTATTTTTTTTTCTCCTAGTTTTAAGTCAACAATGAGTAGGTTCGAGTCAAACCAAAACAGCCTCCTTTAAATCACATTTATCAATGAAGGGGTGTGTGCTGCCTTACCTGCTTTGTAGCTGTAGGTCCAAAGCTGCTTCCCCTGGAGATAAATACTCTGTGTGTGTTTTGCACAAAAACCCCCAGAGGAACCTGCAGTGCAGCTGGCCAGGAGGAGCTGAACTTCCCCAACGGAACCGGACTTGGTGAGCTGCAGACTCTGGTTCATTTCCTCAGTGTCAGATCTCTTGCAACATCGTTTCTCCAACTTTCACTTATTTTAAGTTTGTTTGGTTTTATGTTTTAGGGTTGTTTGAAAGAGAAGCATGATTGTGCTATTGGCTGGATGCCCAAGTTTAGTGAGGAAGGGGAATGAAATTGCTGGGAGAGAGAAGCTTGGGGAGGGCGTGTGGAAGGGTGTGGTGATGTCTACTAGAAGTTGTAAGTAGCACATATGTAAAAACTTTAAACCCCAAAGGAAGGGGTTAGAAACAATCTCTTTTCAGAGATGAACAGTTCCACTTTGCATGGTTTGTGCTGTAGCAGCGCGTGAGTTGCAGTTTGTATTGTCTGTAGTCTCTCCTGTTTACTTGACCAGTCATAAGGCCCAGCTGGTAGGTCATCTGACTTCCTTCATCTGCCTGCCTTTTAAAGCCACTGAGTCCTGCTCGCTGCTCATCTGAGGAGTGATTGCATCTCATTCCTCAAGTGTTTGCTTTGCTGCGCTGGCAGCAACTCTTAAAATACCACACTGTGTACAGAGGTACATATCTGTAAGGAGCAAAACTTGGGAATAAATCCCTGATCACAGCCCTGCATTTGCTCCTCTGAAAAGAACTCTTGTTTTTTAATAGAAGTGTGTGTGTTAAGGAACCAAAAAAGTGCAGTTTCATGGTGGTTATTAACCAGCTAGTCCAAATCCAACTCACTGCCAAAATTCACCATCCCCTTCTTCCCTACACATGCAGCCACACATTCTCATCCACTCCCCTATGTTGATGTTGGAGATTACAGGACTGAAGCATGAATCAGATCATTCCTTAGAAGGGCCAAAAACTATTTGTGACTTTGGGGTTTTTTTGCAGGATTTGTTCTCAGCAATGAGACCAAACTGGCTGTGTGTGGCTGCACAATTGGGAGTGCTGGTGCAAGGGAGGGCATGACCCCATATGGCCAGTAAGGAATTGTTCTCTTCACTGGCTTAGAGTGGCTGACTGGGAAGCCACGATCTACATTGAAAAAATGAATAAACAGTACTTGATGGAACAGTTAGATTCATTTAGGCTACTGATTTTCTTGCTCTAGAGCCAAGCAGAGGAAAAGCAAGTGGAATCAGCAGAATATTAGTTCTTAGTTCCTTGCAGGGACTGCAGCTTGTCTCTCTTGCCTGTTCTCCAGTAACCACACAAGAACAACTGTGTAATGGTGTTCTACAGTTTCCACAGGTTTTGATGTTTGATTTGTGGTTTTGTTTTTATTTTTTTGTTTTGTTTTGTTTTTGTTTTTTTTAATAAACCATCAATGTTATTCCTTGCAAAAGGAAAATTAGGTTATTTCTTAAAGGAAGTGTCATTGTATTCCCAAGTTGTTCATCTGAGTAGAGTATTTATCCTCTTCTAACAGAGCTCATGTGGTCTGCTCCTGTGAGAAAATTGTGCTTTCATTGGGAATGTGCTTTCTTGTCAAAGGGTGTACATCAGCTGACATTAAGTGCATGACAGTAAAACATGTGTTTGTGTTTAGTCAGTGTTTTTTATGGTGACACCTGTGAGGTTTTCATTCGTGTGTAAAAGACCTAAACTACACCAAATATGCATTAAAATCATGTGGAGAGAAAAAAAGGGAGGGAGAATGGGAGATGGTGCTTAGAATCTCCTGTGTTCCTCTTTGATCCCAGGTATGTGTCTGAATTTTTGTATTTGATATAATTGAAGTTCTTATAGGTCTTTGTACATAGATTTTTTTTCTAGTATTAGAATGGTGAATACTGCTGAGTCTAAACTCAGTAAGTAATTGATTCATTTTTCTTGGTTTTCTGTGATGTGTTTTAATGGAGAAGAGTTGAAGTAGCAACTGCCTGCTAAGAAAACCCTGGTGTAGTTCAAGTAATTTGGAAGCCAGATTCTGCAAAGCTCCCTTAAGATGCTCCTGAGTTAAAAAACAAAGCTAGCCAGATTTCAGTTGGTGATCTACATGTTGAAGAAAAAGGTAAATGCTTTGGCCATA
>WTSP01027289.1:1517-74663 GCA_025331215.1 Actenoides lindsayi | reverse complement strand
GGGAAGAGATGTAATGGGTCGGTTCGTGATACTCGTTGTAGGTGGAGGGTATAGGGTAGGGGGAGGGTTGGTTGTCGGGGGGGGGGGGGGGGGGGGGGGGGGGTGGGATGGCTTTTTTTTTTTTTTAAACCTTTGGCAAGAAGCTTTGTTATTTGTGTTGCATTTTCCAAAATAAAAGTGTAGCCAGAGGAATTAGCACATGTGCAACTTTGATCCACACATCTGAAACTTGACGACGATTTGGCAATGATTTGAAACAGGTTTTATAAGGGGCGATGTTAAGCAGCTTTGGTTAAGAGCATGTTACAAACCACACCTTCAGCACAGAAGGCAGGAAAGCTAGAGGACTGATTTCAGAGTGGAGTGTGACCTATCCGTTTGTCTCACGTGTTCTGCGGGGTGTTGTCAGATCCAAGAGGCTTCACTGGTAAGCACCTCGTTGCTATGGGCATAGCCCCTCCAAGGTGACATTTGAAAGACACCACTAACCTTCGCCTCATCTCCTGTCACTGCAGAAGTCACAGTCTGTTTGTGGTGGAAAAAAAAAAACCCTCACAGGTTGGGTATTCTTGATTGCAAAATATTCGTCCATAGAAATGGTTAAACCAGTTTATTGCTGCTAGTACTGCTGCTGAGGAGGAATGTGAGCGTACGTATCAAGAGAGGATGTGCTGAGAATTGAAACGTGTGAAGTGTGTCAAGGACAGATCTCACATCTGAATCTAATTTTCCTTCATGCAATATTGGAAATTGAAAGTAGAGATTGGGGGATGTATTTCCTTACAGGGCTGCAAAAATAAAGCAGTGGAAACAGTCTTCATTATGCCTGTTACCTCAAGTACATGACTTGGGCAGTGGTGGTCTTGCACCGGCAGCGTGCAGTACCCACCTCCAGTAAAGAAGAACAGCCCTATCTCAGGTCAGTCAATGCCACCTCTCTCATCTCAATAGGTAATAGGTTTACCAGAAGTGTATCTAAGATACATGGGAAAATAATTGGGAAAAGCTGAGGTTAGACAGGACTAGCAGGTAGAAGGTGAGTCAGGAGATGACATTGCTGAGGTTTGCTTTAAAATAGGGTATGACAAAAGCTGTAGTGTTCTATCACAGCAGGCAGGAAGAGGTAAAATCATGCCTCCTGTGTCAGGAAATCCTCCAGGTGTGACATGAAGCTCTAAGGTTTCCAGTATTTTCAGTGATGAGAAAGGAAACATTCCAAGGTACTGAGTACAGAGACAGGCAGCATCAGGGTAGTATCACATAGATACTCTTTTATGATGACTTCTATTTTTCTTCTGCAAGAAAATTCAGTGCAATAATATCAGTAGCTCATCTTTTTAGGGCTATGCTTTCATTTTATTAATTTTCTTTTAGTAGCTTTATGGGAATGCTTCCTAAAAATCAACAGGATCACAAGCATCACTCTTCTCAGATTTTCCTTTCAAGCTCTGAAATGCTTGGGAAGTGAAATGGTATTGATATGCCTGAATTTTCTTGGTTAATGGAATGAATGACAACAAAAAGTGGGAGTTCAGGTTTATATAACAATGTGCCTCAAATGCATTTGGACTTGTGAGTAAGCGTTCTAATAGTGTTGATGTTAAATGTTAGAATTGAGCCATCAAATGGCATCAAGTTCCTCAAAAGATCTGTTTAAGTGATGGTATCTAAAAGATGCTGTAACCTAAGAAGAGAATTTCCAGGGAGCAGTTGTTCAGGTGAGCTAACTTCCATATCTGTGAGACTACACCAGCCTCTCCAAGGATATTCTTCAGTGTGATTGTGGTTTTGTTGTTGTCACTGTGAAACCCTGGAGTTTGCTTCAGGTCTTTAAGGTCTGTATGTGGGAAATAAGAAGCCTGTTTACACAGTTCCAGATTTTCAACATATTTCTTCTTGAACAGCTGTACTTTGTCCTCTTGTAGCAGTTCATTCTGCCGTTTGCCTTCTGTCACCATACTGGCTGTCAGCTTCCTGCTCATTTGATTGGCTTATCTAATTACTTCTATGGAAATACATTTTTGTCTGTAAGCTGCAAGCTAATGTACCTTAGATTTGTCTGTTACAAAAGGAAACCTTTTGTAACAGCGTGCTTTTAAGTTACAACTCATGCTTCCTAGTTTTAGGGAAAAACAACATTTTCTCGCCCTTCAAATGAAGTCATCCTAGTTGAGGGCAGCACATAGCAGCCAGTGTCACCATCAGGATTCAAATCAATTGACAGTTACCACCAGTGCTGTTGCCTCACGGCAGCACATTCAGGGCTGATGTCACACAGCTGCAGCTGGGTTATTACAGCAGATAGGATACGTCAGGGCTGGGAGCCCACAGTTTACAGCTGCTGACGTAATGTCACAGTCTCGCTTACCTTAGTGTTGTTAGTGTTGGGTTAGTGTTGTTAGTGTTGGGTTAGTGTTGTTAGTGTTGGGTTAGTGTTGTTAGTGTTTTGCCTGGGGGTGTTATGGTGGCTGCTGACGTTTGGTTTTTGAATAGATGACCAAAAATCTAGGCTTTGCTGGTTTAAATTTAAAAAATACAAATAAAAAGTTAAAAGTCTGTGGGAAACACGTGCAAACCTCTGGTAACAGCAGGCAGATTTTTATCCACAAAATCTTGCACTGGCCTTCGTTGTCACAGTGAATTGGAATGAGAGCAGACACTGTATTCCCATTGCAACAGGATTAGTGGACTGATCACATTAGCATCTCGTGATGAATTGGAATTCACCACCACCCAACTGGTTTGAGTGCCAGCAACAGTTGAGCTGCAGCTCCCTCTCTTCATAGTGTATGTGGTGGGTTAAAGCAGCCTGTGCATTAAACAGTGCATCTTTATGCGTCAGTGATTTTCCTTTGGAGACAGAATTTGTATTACAGCTGCAGTTAAAAATGTGTGAACACAGCCCCACTGGTGTTTGATGTTAGAGGACATTCTTCTCTGAGCAGGAAGAGTTTAAATTTAGTGCCAAATGATGGGATTTTAAACACGGTGTATTCTCCTGCTGCATTTAACATTGGATTTGCTGCCTTTCTGAGCAGAATCCCAATTAAGAGGGAAAGGGTCAGTGATCTGACTCCAGTCTGAAATTTCAGTTTGTATTTGTACTGTTGGCTTTTTTATCTTTCACAAAGAGCTTAGTTCCAAAGAACGCTTCCCCTTTGCCAAAATTCCACATGATCTTGCCTTCAAGGAAACACATCCATTTTTAGCAGGCTAGGAGAGCCTTTTTTTTAAAGCAGATTTCTGGTAACAGTAATTTTAACCCCTGAAATGTGGAGGCAAACAAGTCAGTCCTAGTTCAATACACAATAGCTGTATTTCACTCCTTGGCTTACTCATAGTGAAGTTCAGCATTTGTGCTTTTGAGGGGTTATGAGGCATTTGCTCTTTGCAGTTCATGCTATGTCAGGCAGGAAGGATGTACACATACATATTAAAGCAAATAATCTGCATAACACTAATGGCTCCTTGCTTGATTTGACAGTGTCTTACAGCTTCTTAATTTGTGCTATAATATTTGTTTAAAAAAATAATTAATATCTCACTACAACATTCTGTGATTTATTTTTTTTTCCTGAGAAACAGAGAAATCTTTGCACAAATTGTAGTTTGCACAGTAACTTGCACTGTAACACCTTATTATAGTCTGGCTGTTGTTGAAGTTATTTTATGTATACAGTAGCAGAAGAATACCATTAAAGCCAGTCTTAATTAACAACATATTTTCAACAAAATCCTTTAGGTTTTGATCCTTTACCTCTTTTGGACAAGCACTAGGTACTGCTGTACTGCAGGGTGGTATATGTGGAAATATATATGCAATCTCTGGAGTGCTTGTTTTCATTGCTTCTCTCCTCGTTTTGTTAGAGGTGTTCCTTTCATTCAGATGGTTTTTAGGAAGAAAGTGGAGAAGAGGATGGAGTTGAATTGTTTCATACAACAGCTGCTCTATTTTCTACCCTGTTTGTGGTCCCATTTATGGTCCCCTTTTTGGAGTTGGGGAGGATTCCAGAGAAATTGGCCAGAATCAAAAATGTCCAAAAATGTTCTGGACTTTGGGAAATTTAAATACTTGTTGGAGGTTTGCAGGAGGGCAAGGCAGGGACCGCAAATAACCCAAAGCAGTTCTTCATTTGCAGGTTCAAAATTCACACTATATGTTATCATATGTAAATCTTCTGTCTAATTCTCGAGGTGTTCTTGTTTTACAGTATAGCTCAGTCTGTTGGGTTCTTTTCTAGCTCTTACCTGGATTTTATGGTCTTGGCAGACCTTCCCTCTTAGCTCCCCATTCGAGCACGTGAAATCATGGATACTGTGTCTAAGACAGCATTCTCATGGCCATCATGAGAGTAAAAATGCTGCAAAGTTAGGAACTGAACAGGTAATTGGTTAGACACATTTTGAATTATTTAAGAGGCTACACTGCAGCATCATAATTCAGCTCCAGTTTGGACGGTTTTCCATTGAATTTCTGCTGCTAAACAGAAATGCTAAGTTTTAAAAATCACTGCAGGTTGAGGGAAGTCTGGAAAAACTTACTGCTCGCTGCTGACCAGCTTTCATGTCTCTCTTCTATCATGCTGTGAGCTCATTTCTTGGTTAAAAAAGTGTACTTTCATTTTTCATACCTAATGTTATTTTGCAGGGAGCTATATCTAAAGACATACTGAATCATAGCGTAGAGTGCATAAAGTTTTTGATTGTTTCGTGCCTTATGGTCTGCACAATGTGTAAATACTAGGTCTTAAATGTTCTTTGGGAAGATAAAGTGAAAGAAAAAGCAATTGAGGATTCTCATGTCTGTGATTAAACCCTTTCCAAAACAGAGTTGGAAGAAAGTTTTTCTTTTTGACTCTTCTGCCAGAAAGTACAGCTCATGACTTGGGAAGCCCATTTCTTTGTTCAAATGGGTAGTGGTATGAAACCAGACTTTGCCAGCACAGCTGTGTGCAGGAGGGATAAAGCTGCGTGCTGAAGGATGTCAGTGTATGGTGAGATAAGTGGGGGAATTCAGTTCCATCCTCCAGGGTCCCGAAGAAAAACATTTTACATGTGAACTAATGTTGGACTCACTCTTTAAAATAAATAGATGCTTCAATGTCTAGTCGATGCACAAGTCAAGTATGTTTTCTAAATTCCTCTTGCTTGTTTCTTGTCATCTCTGAAATAATCTGCATTCCTCTCCCTGTCTTACATGGTAACGTACAACTGTACTGCGAAACCTTAGGACAAGTTGTGTGTATCACAGATCACTTCAGTGATTGCAAATACAATACTATGGCTTGCTGCACTTACTAGATTGGGGGGGGAGGGGATGCATCATTTTTATTTGTGTTGGGACAGTATGTTTGGAAATAGCTCTTCTGTTGTGTTTTACAGCAGTGTTGGCACAGGAGAGATGCCATGGGGAATGTCACAGTGTTGGACATCACATTGTTGCGTAGTTTTAGCACTCTTCTGATCTACTGCAGCTATACAACTTAGAGGAGGGGAGGGTTGGAGTTTGCTATCGATTTCACTAAAACATTAGTGAGAATTTAATTCTGGAAGTAAAGCAGGAGAAACCTTAGGACAGAGTAGTGTGTTATGGGAGGTGGCTTGTGCAAAATACGTGCATAAATTCCCTTGAAAGCGTGTGCTGTGTCCCTGCAGGGTGTGTACAGTTACTTTGACTCCTTTACCATCTACAGATTCTTAAGCAGGTTCTGATCTGATTCATTCGCTGTATCCACTTGGCTGGAGTTTGACAAGTGCTTTAAATCAGCAAAAGTAACCCTGCCACCAGAACGAGGGACCCTGCTGCCCGCAGCCTCGTTTTTCCCTGGTGCTGGGCATGGTGGGGTGATCAGAAAAAACGTTGTATTTAAATCCAATCAGAATTTCCCACAAACTCTGACAATATAAAGGACTTGGGATGAGCAACAGAGGTAAGAAAACTTTAGGTATGGCAGTAGCAGGAAGCAGGTTCCATCACAGTGGTCTTCCTTTGCCTCCGATGTGTTTATCTGATGTTTTATCTGGCTTAGCTTACCGTAAGATGACGATGTTTACGGAAACTGGCTTTAGCAATCTGTTAGTGCAGGTTTTTCTTCACTCTTGGGGGGAGAAAAGATTGTCTCACAAAAAGTAGGAAAGGGAGGCAAAGATCTCCATCTGTGTTCTCTCGTAAGACAATTAAACAGTTCTAGATAGGCAGTGCAGACTTGCTGCTGCTGACTTCTATTATTTCGTAGTTTTACCGACCACTGCTAAAGCTGATGGGAAGCTTTTATTTTTTATTTAAGAGCTGGGTTTTCAAACTCAGGTTTGGACAAGTTTAAGCTGAGGTCATGTTTGAGCCTGATACAAGCTGGAAAGAAGCACTTTGTGTGACTTTTTTTTTTTTTTTAATACTCATTGCTGATCAGACAAAAAGTTTCTCTATGTTCCCTGTTGCCTCTTTGCATTGGTGGACTAGAAGTTTCCATGATTTTTCACGTTGTCTTGTCTGTGTGCACCCTGCACCATCTGCTAAACTTCAGCGTAGCCTCTGCTGTAGTTAGCGTCACTTATGCCCGTAGTCTGGCTAATGCGGGTCCTTCCCACTTGCACACTAAAGTATGTCCACAGGTTTTTCTCTACAGAGTTTTTCATAGTGATTCTTTCTACTGAAGTTTTTAATTACTGGTTATTCATCAGTAGTGGCTTGTGGCTTGTTCTAAGCATTGAGGTAGAACTAGCATCAGTTCCGGGTGCGTTTGGAGTGACCTTTTTTCCTTGGGCAACCTAGAGCAGCATACATTGGAACAGTGGTAGATGGTATACCTTCTAGGAGGGCTTTTTTTACTTTGGAAAACTTTCCCTTTAAAAAATAATAATAATGTCAAGAGACATATATATTTGCAGTCTTTGAAAGGTAACCTGTATTGGATGGCTCCTTCGTGGAATAAAGAGAGAGAAATTATTGTGTCAGTTTGTTGTATACACTTTGGAGTGAGAACTTTTACCCTCTTATGCTGATGAGGAGGAATTGAAATTCAAAGCAAAGAAAATAGCAGTTAAATTTGGATTCTGGTTTTTTAGTTGTTCATTACATCATTTCAGGTTGGATGGGTTTTTACAATGAATGTCTGCCCTCCCTTAAAAATGTAAAGGTGAAGCATCAGTTTATTAAACAGAGTCTATAGGAACTCCCTGCTGACACAAGATTCTCTTCATGTGAGTGTAACTCCTGTCAGGTTTAAGCTGGGTGTGTTAGGAAGCGGGGTCTGTTCTTGTGTGTCTATGAGACGTGTCCTTTGGCATTTATAAGCAAGAGCTTTCCTTGACTTTTAAAGGAAAAACCCTTTGTAACTGCATTATTTATCACAATGCAGCTTTTACTCTTGATGGAGAGTAATACTGATGGATATTTTATAAATACAGACTGATAATTGGAACTGGCTAAGGAAAAATATTGATTCTTAAAATACAAACGTTTTGGTTACATTTTTGTCTCTTGCCAAGCAAGGAATGGAGGATCATGGAAACAGTAAACCTTACTGCTAGCAGCAAGCAGAGCATTTCTCTGCAGCTGGGAAGACCCTTTATTGAAAGTTCTTCTGTTGCCTGCTTGAGCTTTGCAGGAGGGAATGCTTTGGTTAGAGTATAGAAAGCTTGTCTAAGGTGTGTGCCTCGTGTTTCTTGTGTTGGAACTAGGCATGTGTCTGTAGAAAGTATGTGTTTTAAACCAAAGTTTGGAAGCTAACAACTGCTGTTATTTTGTAGCAGAGATTACCTTAGTAGTGGTCTGGTAGAAAAGTGCTTCTGTTTATTTTCATTACAGCACTGCCCACCTAATACAAACTCTATAATGTAAAGATGGTCCTGGAACAGAGATTTGAAGCTGGTCCTTCAGCATCTTAAACTAGCTACCTCCAAGCATAAGGCAGTTTGGGATATGAAAGTGTGACCGTGAAGGGAGTGTTGCTTCTGGCTCTCCTTTTCTCATTGTGGCTGTAAGATTTTAGAAGATGCTGATTTATTTTCTATGTTAAGTGAGTCACATCGTAATCTTGAAACTTTTGCAGGCAGGACAGCAAAACTGATTCCTGTCCAATTGTTCCAACTGTGCGACAGCAAATATACAGAGAATACTTGTTCTCACAAAGTTTTAAGATAGCTTTACTGAATATGTCTTTTTTTCCTCCCTTCAGATTTGTCACGGAACAGACTGTCAGAACTTCCAGCAGAAGCATGTCGCTTTGTCTCCCTTGAGAGTCTTAATTTGTACCAGAACTGCATTCGATATATCCCAGAGGCTGTTTTGAACTTACAGTCTTTAACATTTCTAAATATCAGGTAATGCTTGTCTTAAATTTTGCCTTAGCATCAATAGTATAGGTTTCTAATTTTTGATGCATCCATAAATAATGCTAACATGGTGTGTAATCATCACATTGGTATATTATATGTCATTGGATCAAAGCAACCTGAACCAGTTTTACCCACTTAGGTGGATCAGGGAACATGAGGATTAAGCAGCAGCCTCTAGAAGTGGAGTATGAAGAAGAAAGCTAACTGCATCTTAAGGGACCTACAAAATAAGTTTCAGTAGTTTTCATGTGAAATACAGGCATGACAAATGAAAGATGATGATAAACTTTTGGACAGTCTTTACAATTCAGCTCGTAGTAGCTGAATAAGGTTTATGCAATTTTCCTTTGCCTGCACTGTACTGGTGGCTTTTAAAGATCTTTCTCAAGCATTAACACTTCTCTGCCAGCATTAAAAGCTAATTGCTGCAGCTTAGCCTGCTGCTGAAATTCAACTGCCTATGGCGTCCTCCATTCGTAGAAGGTCTTTTAATGAGGTGTGGAAAGGTCCTCCTCACAAATTGGCAGTGATATCAGTCAAGAACTTCAGGTTATTTCCTTCTGATGTTATACTTCTGCCAATTTAGTATGCTTATGTTTTTGAATTTTCTTTTTTATTGATTGTGAGAGTTGTAGGAATAGGATATGAACCGGGTTTGGGTTTCACAGAATCGCAGAATGACTTGAGTTGGAAGGGACCTGTAAGATCATCTAATTCCACCCCCTGCCATGGGCAGGGACACTTCCCAGTAGACCAGGTTGCTCAAAGCCTCATCCAGCCTGGTCTTAAACACTTCCAGGAATGAAGCATCCATAACTTCTCTGGGCAACCCATTCCCTCATAGTAAAGAAGGTTTTCCTAATGTGTAAGCTCAATCTACCCTGGTCTAGTTTAAAACCAGTGCCCCTTGGCCTACCACCACATGCCTTTATAAAAAGTCCCTCTCCAGCTTTCCTGTAGGCCCCCTTCAGGTACTGGAAGGCCACTGTAAGGTCTCCCTGGATCCTTCTCTTCAGGCTGAACAGACACAACTGCCTCAGCCTGTCCTCACCTGAGAGGTGCTACAGCCCTCTGACCATCTTTGTGGCCTCCCCTGGACCCTCTCCAACAGATCCATGTTCGTCTTGTGCTAGGTGCTCCAGAGCTGGACACAGTGCTCCAGGTGGAGTCTCACAAGAGCAGAGCAGAGGGGCAGAATCACCTCCCTTGACCTGCTGGCCACGCATCTCTCGATGCAGCTGAGGATATGGTTGGCTTTTGGGGCTGCCAGCGCACAGTGCCGACTCCTGTTAAGTGCTTCATCAGCCAGCACCCCCGAGTCCTTCTCTGCAGGGCTGCTCTCAATCCACCTGTCACCCAGCCTGTATTTGTGCTTGCGTTTCCTATTGCTATGATCTCTAGTAGATGCAATCCAATTATCATCCTTTTAAAAGCTGCTGCTGTTGGTTCACCCGCTGCTCAGAACTTTTTCAGCCATGGAAAAAATACAGCAGCATATTTTGCTAAATGTCAACATCTGATCAAAACCTTGTTTAGTATCCTAATAACTTTATTTCTAAACATCCAGTCACTGCTCCTTGCTATGTTTTATTTCCAAAGGGAATCTTTCTCTTTTGCAATCCATTCTCATCCTGCCCGATTGTCATCTGAGCTTACAGTCCAGTCATGTGACCTCATATTTGCTTTATTAGTAGTTTTTTATGAAACGTCTGTGACTGGATTTTGGACTAGTGAAATCCATCATACTGAGATTCTTAATCCCCATGATGGATTAGACTCAATTAGACACTCAATTAGAAACATACTTTCAATATTCAGTAAGCAGGGAGTTTCTCTGGAACATTTTGTACGTGCTGACCTGGAATGCTTCCTGTCAGAAAGGCTTTTGCACTCTGTTCAAACGTGCTGTGTGACAGAGGGTGGCCAGTGATCAGAAGCACCTGAAAGGGCACGAAAATACCATGTTCCACAGCACTGAGTTCAAAAGCATCTGGTCAGGCTTGGTACTTGGTATTCAGAGTTTCTTCACATATAACTAGATAAAGCAAGTAATGAAGAATGACTTAATGCAACTACTTTTACAGCAATTATGTAAAACCTGAGTTGATCATCTAAATGGAGTGTGCTTGTGTATGTGTTTTTCATTGCTTTAAAACGTGAGGTGATTTCTCATTGGAGTACTGATGATTTTGTTTTCTTTCTGTCCAAAAAGTCGAAACCAGCTTTCAACATTACCAGTACACCTCTGTAGTCTACCACTAAAAGTTTTAATAGCCAGTAATAATAAGTTGGTTTCAATACCTGAAGAAATTGGACAGCTCAGACAGCTGACAGAGCTTGTGAGTATCCAGTTATTTTTTAACTATTACTATTCAGTCTTTATTTTTTAATTGATGTGTTTAATATGTTCAGAGGTGCTTTGGAAGAAATATCCATTTTTTTCAACTGCTCAGAATAATGCAGTAATTAGGATGCTATCTGGGCATGTGCAAGATCAACATCCCGTTTCTCATGCTTCTGAGAACTTTGTGATGGTAAACCGGTCACTTGTATGCAATGGCAAGTTATTTAAATCTGCTTTTAGCCTAAGAAAGATTTCTATTTGTCACAGTATCTCCAACTATCCTCAAATTACATGAGGGTAGGATGCCTTGCACTGGAGAGCATCACTTCTACATCTGAATGCTTAATATTTTAAAGCTTTTATTTTCCTATGTACTTAAAATGAGTATCATAGAATCATAGAATGGCTTAGGCTTGGAAGGGACCTCAGAGATCATCTAATCCAACCTCTCCACCATGGGCAGGGACACCTCTCAACTAGGCTAGGTTCCTTCAAGCCTCATCCAACCTGGCCTTGAACACCTCCAGGGAGGGGCCATCCACAACCCCTCTGGGCAATCTAGTCCAGATGATACTTCACATCAGCAATGAGATTTAATGAATATAAGGATCTGAAGCTTTATCTAAATAGTTGCCTTTTTCTTTTAGTTCCTAAATAAATCACTATATATTTAGTTAATAGAGGCTTATCAGTCAGTAGTTACTCATTCTTTACTCTTGCTTTGTAGGATGTGAGCTGTAACGAAATACAGACAATACCTCCACAGATTGGCAATTTGGAATGCTTGCGGGACCTAAATGTCAGAAGAAATAATTTGGTGCGTTTACCTGAAGGTGAGATAAAGGCTGTCAGATATAACAGCAAAATCTTCAAGCACTTCTTTATTTTTCAGTGCCTTTTTCTTACCCCGAGAACTAGAAGCAGTCTACTCAATTTAAAACACATATATTTATACTCCTGCTTTTTTTTTTTTAATACTCTTTTAATCTGCTGAATTGTATGTTTATTTTCTATCTCCAGAGCTTGCTGAGTTGCCTTTGATTCGATTAGATTTCTCCTGCAATAAAATAACAACAATACCAGTTTGTTATAGGAACCTCAGACATCTGCAGACCATCATGTTAGAAAACAACCCCCTTCAGTCACCCCCTGCACAGGTAAATGCAGCTAGGAATTGAGATGTTCAGCTGAAAAGGGCAGAACAAAATTAAAAGCTGCAGGTTTATATTACAAACTTTATTTAAGAACAAGAGGATTTTACTTAAATTCTATTGTCTAAAAGTGTTAAATATACAGTACAGCTTGAAATATCCTTTTTTCTTCTCTTGATTTACTGTATTAGTACCCTCACCTAAGAAGTATTACTAAAAATTCCACTCTTAGTATTGTATTAATGTTAGCTGAACATTTTTCCACTCAATGTAGGAGAGAGGAAGCTCTGTTTGGCAAGACTGATTTTGTGCCACTCATGTCAGAAGTGTGTCTGAGGCCTCAGCGCCTCTTCGTGCTGGTCTGCTTTGCAGCAGAGTGTTCATACTGGCTTTTGAGCTAGAAGCTGCAACATGTTGGTGACTAATTTGATATTTAATGTGGGTATATAAGCCCTTGAGTATTACAGATTCCACTGTGAGCTCCTGCTTCTGAGTCAAGAGTGGCACTTGCTAAGACCTGTAGTTTCAATAGGGTTTTGCCTTCCTTTTGAAAGCAAAGACAGCTGGTACTGGCTTCATTCACTTCAAATTTGAGCTGGCTTTGGCAGTCTGCCACTGCCATTCAAAGCTGGGCATGGGTGGGATCCATCTATTCTGATGCCAAGGATATAAATTCTAGTAAATGCTTATGTCTAGTTTGGATGATGAAGTTTCAGCATCCAGATGACAAAGTTGCATGCAGACCAGATGTATTTGGAGGACAGCTTCCATTTATCTGTCATGAGCATCCTGTGATGCTCCACTATAGCTGTTACTCTAAAATGCAGTGAGATTAGAAGAAAATATGCATCGGCTGACATAAATTATTACTTATTACTTATTACTCTGAACTGTCGTTTAAATGTCCATAGAGTACTTTGAAAATGTATTGTCAAATTATACTTAAGTAATTGTGGTTTGGTTTTGTTTTTAAGATATGTATAAAAGGGAAAATTCACATATTTAAATACCTGAACATAGAAGCATGCAAGATAGCTCCAGACTTGCCTGATTATGATAGAAGACCCATGGGATTTGGATCTTGGTAAGTTTGGCACAATCCCAAGTTCCTACTTCTGATGGCATTCAGGACAATTTTGTCAGTTGTCTGAGTTTTTTAAAGAAATAGACCCCAAGATTGTTCTTTGGTATGTGCATTGATGGGGGTGGCTTTGAAGAATACAGTTTGTGTTCATCTAACAGGGTACCACTGCATAAGAAATGAGGAGCAGTTCAGAAGAAAACTTGGACAATATCATATGAAGGGCAATGTTAGTTGATACACAGTGAGAAGAGTGTTGGTATCTTCATAATACAGGGAGGTGCTCTCATGTTGTTAACGTGTGTTCAGTTTATAAGACCTTTATATTTTCCACGTAGTTACTGAAGTATATCTGTGCTGTGATTTTTAACCTTTTGTACAGGATTTTCTAAGTGCCGTGCTCAAACAGCAGGTGTGAATGTTGGATCTCCACCCCGTTAGTAAACTCTAACTTTTGGCAGGCTTTCACTTGGCACCATCGCTCCGCATTGTAACACAAATCCTGCAGCAGTCAGCCCTACCAGCTGCTAAATTAAGATATCTAGGGAAAAGCAAGAGTTCAGATTTATTACTGTTACACGATACAGAAGAAAGGGAGTCGGTGAAGTATGAAACTCAATATATACTAAAAATTACTTCAGTCATCTTGGAAGGTGGTAATAAGGTGTGGAGGAGTAAGTTGCTGAAGGATGTTTTAGCGGCAATAAGACGCAAATCAGGGAGCCTCACAATAAATCATCATGAATCAGATTTGTGAAGAAGAACTTGCGTGGGGGACTGACAGTCATTCCTCATCAGCACTGAATGTCTTCAATTATTATTCTAGGTGAGGTCAACATATGAGGATTCTATGAGTATTACTCCTAGAGTACAAGCTGTTGCAGGCAGTTTCTGCGTGATGCTGAGGGTACTGTCCTGTTACTGAAAAGTCTCTAAATGATAAAACATCATGATCTGTTTGTCTCTATCATAGTTTGATTATTTTTTAAAAGAAATCCCAACAAAATCAGTGGGCTGTGTGCTTACTGATTTATTGTTATCTGCAGTTGCCTATTACCGTGGAAGTTTTCATTAACTGCTTTTGAGAAATGAGAAGAATTAATGTAATTTAATCATAGCTTGGAATTATAAATACAAAAACAAGTGCAGAACTGAGGGTGCTTTCTCTAGTGTTTCCAGATTCAGCCATATGAAATGAGCTTCAGGTGGCTTTCCTTTAGCTGTGTTTCCGTCCCCAGGAGGAGATAAGCGTTGGTGATAAAATTATTTGTTGTTACCGTGCTGTTCAGGGCATTCAGTGTTGCAGGGGATTCCTCCTTTCTTTGTTACCTGAGGAAGAACTGTCCATGGATCAGAGTACATAGTAGGAGAAAATGGTAGTCATCCAGTGCAAGAGAGGATTCCAAATTATTATATTCTTCTGGAACTTGAGATGAGAGAAATGAAAGCATCCAGCTACAATGTAGTTAATACTTCCAAGCAAGTCACAAGAGCTTTATGTTTGTAATCTTCAAAGGTGCCTGACAGAACTAAGATATCAGTCAGTACACCTGGACTGTTGCTGGATGAAGTACCATGGAGGTGAGGAGTCTGAAACTGAGTGATAGAGATTCTTGAAGTTTAAGAACATTTGAGTTGTGCTGTCAGTTCACTCTTAAACATTCTTTAATAGCGAAGTTGTTAATTAACACTGCTAATAAAACAAGATACTCTGAAACGTTACAGCAGAAATTATGCTTTGGAGGTGTGGTTTGGAAGTTCTAGTGCAGCTAACTCTTCATTTTGGCCTTGTCAAATCTTACCAGGGGAAATCTGTTATGTTACAGTCCTTTTCTAAACAAAAGCCATGCAAAATTTCTCCAGTCTCTCATTTGCAACACCGAGGTTCAGAGCAGCTCAGGGTGGTGCTGGGGTGAATGTGATTGAGAGGAGGCAGGACTGTCAAAGCTGCGCAGCAGTTCTTTTGGCACTGAGGCAGACTGGCATCGTCTGGAGTTTGAAGGTTTAAAATAAGAAGTGCTCATGCATGAACCAGTGGAGTGGATCTTTTAGGACTTGGGCAACTGTTCTTGCAGGAGATAAAAATACCTGCTTCAGTGTGGCTTTGGAACTGGGTATTTGAAATGTTGGCAAAGTATTGACTTTTGACTGTTGGCCTTACCAGGCATATAGCTTCTCATCCTTTGATTTCAAGCCTTCCATAGCTTCCCAGATAAGTTGTAGTTGCGCCAAAATTATAGAATGCCTGAATCATAGAATGGTTTGGGTTAGAAGGGACCTTAAAGATTGAGTTTCACCCCCCCTGCCATGGGCAGGGAAACCTCCCGCTAGAGCAGGTTGCTCAAAGCCCCATCCAAATACTCTGATCTATCCAAATACTTAACTGTTGTTCCTTGTAGCTTGTTAGTCAGGGAGGAATAAAAAACTTAAATCTCAACTGATTTCAGGATAGTTGCTATATGATTATTCACATGTAAAGAGTGCAGCACTAAATAGCTGGGTTTTGATGTGAGAGCTGGTGAGAGATAAAGCAGCTTTCATGTTACAGAGTCCTGGGAACAACAGTTATGAATTTTTGAGCTTCCAGGTAACCTTAGTGTTAGACACATAGCTTTTTAAAATCTCTCATTGAAAAGGAAGGCTAAAAGAAGAGAATTTGTATCAAAATACTTCCTCATTTTTGAGATACAGCCCAATAGCCTTTTTGATAATTTGCAACAATTGTTCAACTTGCAACAGGGCTGGAATCTCTCAGGAGATTCCAAAAATATTGCTGCATTTGAAGTGGAATTATGCTGCAGATTAATTTTTCTCTTCTCTTCTCTGACTCATGTTTTCAATCCAATATTTAAGTACTGTGTACTGTTAGTATGGTTTTACTGTCAGTGATTCAATTTAATAGTTCATTAACTGCACTGGACGATTTCATGGTCATTCTTTTTTCCCTCCCACACAGAAGAAGGGAGTTGTTTGTTCCCTTTTTTCTTTCTAGGGATTTATAATGCAGATGATCTTTTGGTTCAAATACAGAGACATAAAGTTGCAACTCTTTTTGAGTTAACCAACAGTCCATGCAGATACAAGAGCTTGTCTTCTGTTGCACATCTCCATAAAAGCAGATATATACCTAATGTTTCTCAGCTGTAGCCCTCTATTCCTTCTCTTACTTTTTTGCTAATTTATGTCTATCTGAAAATTAAAATAGCCCAGGATAATAGCCTGTCACTATTCTACAAAGTCCCACATACAGTGCTGCATTAACAATAATAATAACCAGAATAATAACAACAAGTAGTTTGAAAATAAGTATTTCCTGGAAGAAGGATTTCAGAGGTAGCAACAACTTGAAAGCAACACCAGTGAGAAAATGACCTGCAATTTAGTTGTGATGGGGTGAAGCAATTTGCTTCCTGAAATGTCCTTCTTCCTTGTGTGTATTGTGTAGTAATTACTGCTGCAGTTCTCCCTGGGGCAGCGAGTGCCAGTAGGACAGTTGAGCCATTGTGAAATGCCATCTGCAGTGGATCAGACAAGTCCCATTGTCTCTTTTACTGTAGCTATCTGCAGCAGTTGCCAGGCTTGACATCTGTGGTGGCTGCACGGCTGTATTATGTCATTTCTAAGCCCAGAAATTTAGAGCAGAGCTGTGTGGCTGTTTGGTTATGTGTATTGTAACACTAGGCACATGCCTAAAGCCTGTGTCTAGACAAGTCATTGACAAAGTCAGGCTCTGTAGATGAAAACTCTGCTTCTTTATTTATTATATTATGAAGTATTTGAAATATTGTGTAGCTTACTGCACAGTTGCTTGGGTAGGGAATTATGATACAGAAAATAGTTATGTCATACATTCTGCATACTTTTGTGCAGAAGCAATATATTCTGTATTGTCACTGATTCCGCATGGGTTGATGCTGACTTACAAAAAAGTTTGTGGGACAGTGCTTTTCAACCAAAACATTATGAGCAGCAGAAGATGAAAGTTTGACTCGTTGAACAGTAAAGTGAGAGACCACTTTGCAATTTTCTTTGTCGTAACTTCCGCTGGGGAAATGTTTGAAGTACGGATATATACTTTGGATGAGATTAGCTCTTGAAACAATAGGCAGTGACAGGTGGACAGCTGACTGCCAGGTATGTTTGTAGTTGTCAAGCACGTGCCTCTTGGTTTACGTGGCAAAGGCAGCACGATGCTTGCTGATACGCAGACCGCGTGAACACGCTGCGACTGGGCTTGGTAGCTTATTCTGCCTCTGTTCTGTAAGAGCTGGGAAGCTTTTGGTGGTGCTTGGGACAGTAACTAAAGCTGTGTGTTTGACAGCCACGAGGAACTCTACTCGGGTCGTCCGTATGGAGCACTCGATTCTGGCTTCAATAGCGTGGACAGCGGAGACAAAAGATGGTCAGGGAACGAAGTAAGTGTTGCAGCTTTATTTTTGTTGAGTGCACTGTTGTACAGGAAATAGAACTAATAAGTATACATCCAGAAGCATATTCAATAGGTAACATGTATATACTAGTGTGTAGCACGGCCTTGAGACAAAATTATTTGTTGTTTTGTCAGGGAAAATCAAGCGTAAGCTTACGTGGGATGGACACAAAGTTGGAAATAGTAAGGAAGATGTATAAAACAGTGCATGACAAATTCATTTACTGGAGCATAAAAGATGAGAAAAATGGTGTTCCTCACTTTAAAAAAGCTTATAACTGTCATATTACAGTGTTGAGTCAACTACAGTTACTCATAAGTAGTTGTTTCAATAAAATACATCTGAACATTGAAAAAAATCTTCAAAAATCAGATGGAAATTTAATCTATAGCTGTATTTTGCATTAAGTTAGTGTTTTGGAAGTGGAAAACAGGAGAGTTGAAGTAAAAACACAAGTCAAGAGGTGTAGTAGCTTACAAGATGATGTTTCTGAAAAAAAAATATATATAGTGTTGTTGACTTCCCTGTTTGTTTTTTAAAGCCAACGGATGAGTTCTCAGATCTCCCTTTACGTGTGGCAGAGATCACTAAAGAACAGAGACTGCGAAGAGAAAATCAGTATCAAGAAAACCGTGTGAGCACGGTTGTAACTAATGGTGGAGGTAAATGGTGATCTTTGGCTAACAGTATTTCTTGTCATCATTATTAAAGTTCCAGAATATTTGCTCTCAATAGTAGGTTGTCTGAAGAGGGGGAAAAAGAGAGAAAGGTCGAGGTAAAATTACACAGAAACACTGTTGTGCAGACAGTGTAAAAACACTGTTGTATTAAGCATGTTAGAAGGCAAAATCAAATAGAACCAGAATTGTGATTATCTGGGAAACAATGTGTCATCTTCTTCATATGTGCTGTGTTAAAGTCTCCAACTGCTTCAAACAGTATTTTGGAGTCTTGAATGTCAGTGCATGGAGTTTTACTTCTTGGGCTACTGGGGAGAATTTCCAGCAATAGTAAATTATCAGTGCTCAGTGTTGACTGCTGTCTGAACAGCATGAGCCATTTTGTCAGGGAATCGTGTATTTCCAAGTAGCAGAACTGCCTCATTCAGCAATTTTGGGGTCTAATCCAAATGTGTAAGCCATCTTGGAGGGACTGGTATTTGTGAGTAATGTTGCTTTTTTGCACCTTCTTAGTTGTGTGTCCTGCAGTCTTACGGTAACACCCTTATATTTGTTCAAGAGGTGATAGCACTTTCCATGTTTCTGGATCTCTGCAGTCCTTCTCCATTATAACTCCCAATAATCTGCAGCTACCACTTTCTCTTTTTGTTTATATGTCCCAGTTTTAGCATTCTTCCAGGTTTGTTTTTTTCAATCATTGCCTCTTCTTAATTTTTCTGCACTGCTTAGATCTCATACACATATACTTTGATTAATTTTACTTTCTTCTATGCAGCTCCCTGTTTTTCATTTCTCCTAAAGGATACAATTAATATTCCTTCTCCTGAGTGTCACTCTTCCCAGCTACTTCTAATCTCCCATGATCCCACTTTTTCTTCTCTCTTCTCTTCATCTTTTGCCATCTCTGTTTCTTAGTCTTACCCTTCTTTGCCTCAATATTTTGTTTTCCTTGCCACTTTCTAGAAATATCTGAATCTTTCTGGTTAACAGACTGGTTTACACATTATCAAATAAAAAAAAAAATTAAAAAATCAGTTCAAACAGTTAAATTCTGGCAAAGTTGGAAGAATTGAAGACATTGTGTCATGGGAAGCTTTTGGTGACCTTAATAACAGGTAGTGCTGCCAGCTCTGCCTCCGAGACTAACTTCATTTTGTTCCTTTGGGTTTTGTACACCAGGGATTTCAAAACACCTCACTAGTCATGTAAGGTGGAACACAGTTTGTGAGTAGGAGTATCTGAGAGGGCACAACCACTGCATGTGGCTGTCAGGCATTTAAGAGATCCCTTCCAGTTTTGTGTTCCTAACACAGATACTAATGTCTTTCACCCTCTACTGTATTATTATTATTAAAGTTTAATGAGCAAGGCTGGAAAGAAGGGGGAAGGGTTTTTGGTTTGGTTTGGTTTGTTGGGTTTTATTAAGATTTGAAACTGAGATGGCAATTTAGTGAAGCCAAAGTATATAGGAATGCTGGTTTGGATGGTTGTAGGAGCAGAGGAGGTGGCTTTGGCAGTAACAGTTGCTAGATTGTATGGTGAGGCAAAGAGAAGTCTTGTTTTAGACAAGCAGGAAGGGGGCGGGGGAGTAGAAAAAGAATGTCTGCAAGAGAGTCTGGAGCAAGTGGGGAGAGTTTTAAGAAAAAGAAAGCTGTAGTGCTCAGAAAGAGAGCTTGTACTTTCCCCTGCGTTACCAGCACAGGATTTTTCACCACGGTAGTTTGCTCAATGTCATGACTTTCAGAATCCTTGGGCAGAATGTGTAAAAGCAATGACAAGTGAAGAAATTGCCCTACATAACGTTGCCCACACAAGGGAAAAATCAATATAAGCCAAACTGTGCTGCTTCTTGCTCTCATTTCAGTGGTTCCTAATTTTTCTCATTCCTCTTTTTAAAATAGAACTGCAGATGCTTTATATCGTTTTAGATGTATTGTGTTGCTTTCTGTTCTATCCTTCATTATTTTCACATACAATTTTAATATTTATTGCATTTGCAGTAAATACTCCAGATAACTTAGACATGCTACCCTCCGTTTTATTGTCGTAGAAGTAAAAATAGTGCAAGTATCTGTCATGTCCAGTCTAATCCTTCTGACAGATGAATTAGAACCAGAAGAAATTACTCAGAATGTACGCAAATCATTGTACAGTCTTGATGTTAGCTGACAGATTTTGATAGATAGTTTTTGGTGTTGAAAAACAAAATTATTTAGTTTTTCAGTCACTGCAACAGTATCTGCAGCCAGCAGCACAAAACTACGTGCCTAATACATGTTTGTCATTGCTTTTTAAAAGCCATAACTTTTATCATTATTTCCAAATTTGATGTTTAACAAATGTTAGTGGGCCTGGCAAAATCCGAGAGCTTTTAGTCTGAGCTTTCCCAGACAGAAGAAAGACAATAGAGCCTTAGTTCCCGACACTGCTGTTTTGTTAGGGGTTTTTTTTCCTCTCCTGTTGGTCATCTAATTATGGGCATTTTCTTTGTTTGTGTATGTCAAGTGGAACACGATCTCGATCAGATCGACTATATCGATAGCTGTGCCACAGAAGAGGAGGAGGAAGAGGTGAGGCAACCCAAGTGCATGGACTCAGACAGCCTCAGCTCACAATTCATGGCATATATTGACCAGCGGCGAATCTCTAACGAGGTGGTGCTTTTAATTAAATTAAATTCGTACGCCCCAGGAAAGCCTTTGTGATGGTATTAATGCTTCTTGTCCTCAGAGGTTTTCTTTGTTGTTTTTATTTTGTTTTTTTTCTTATTTAAAAAAAAAAAAAGTGATCTGAAGGAAGAGTTTGTGGAGGGCCAGAGCTGGAGGCTTAAGCTGCTCCAAAGTGCACTTTGGGTTATGTGGAGTAAGTCTAAAGCAGCCACACTGTTTTCCTGTCATGTGGTTTCTTGCAAGCTTGTACTTCAGGCATGTGTAAAGTTCAAATGTCTTTTCCAAGAACGCTGTCTTCAAAAAGCATGGAAGTTGATGCTTCCAAATGGTAATCTGTGATGTCTAGAAAATTGTTAGCATTTATTTGGTAGTACTGAATACATAATGTTTTTCTCAAGGGAAAAATGTTGATTGTTACATACAGATATAGTACAGGAATTTTGCAGCTCCCATTAATTTGTCTGTTCATGTTGATTATAAGTTATTTGCCAGTAAACCAATTGCCTTAAGCATTCGTTTTAAGTTTAGACTAACTTAAATATTCAGACTTTTCAAAAAGCCTACTCTTTGCAGAGAATGATTTCTTTCTCCCTTACTGTTGAGCAAGACTCTGAACCCCCAAGTGCAGACTTGAATATGTGTATAGTCACCTTTCTGAACAAATCATGCCATCTGTAGTTTCAGGTAAAGCTGTCATGAAACTGTTCTCAGTCTGAAAGTATACAGTTGAATGAACAGTAAATAAAACTTTTGCTGGACAGGTTAGAAAGTTCTCTAGACATTTTTACAAATGTCTAGAAACAGGTGTGAATAACCTGTTTTCTTCCACAGGAAAAAAAAAAAAAATATATATATATAAAAGGACAAATTAGTGTATACTATTGTAATAATAGCTGTTTTTATTGACTGCTTACTGTATCCAAATGCTGTCCTGACACAGACGAGGGCAATGATTCCAGTACAGTTATTGTCGCTCTTCTTTAGCCCGTGTCACCTCATTGCTTCCTAGCTGCACAAGCATTAGTGTGCTCTCCAATAAAATTCCCTGGAGTTGCTTTGAAATTATAGGAACTGCTAAAACTGGAAGGTGCCTTAGTTCCATTGTAGCTGCCTCTGCTGTGAACACACATTTGGGGTGCACTTTGGAGTGTGCCCTCAGAAACTGGACCTACAGAAACAGATTTTCTGCTGCGTAATGTTTCCTTTTGTGTTCTGTCAGTCTTAAGAAAAACCTCTACTGAGCTACACAGCTCAGTGGCTCACTGGACATACTGTGTGAATAACCTGGCTGAGAAAACCTTTGGGGTTGAAATGATTAAACAGTACCTGTTGTGCTGCGATTCAAATATGTCCTTTCAAAGTTTTGTGTGTTTTGAAGCAGAAAGATTCTTGCTCTTTGAAGAAATTAAAAGAAAAGTGGATCTCCAGCATTCATGTACGAGCCCGTTTTTTGTTTTGTCCACTTTGCATTACTGCTTATCAGTGGCACAGATACTGTAAGGTGCATTTCTTTTGCAAATCTCATAAATTTAATATCAAATCACAAAAGCTGATGCCACTTGAACCACAGACACAAGCAAAACTCAGAAAAGGCAACTATGGGCAATACAACAAATGGACTCTTCGCTGTAGATAGTGAAAAGGTATCAATCAACATAAAAAAAAGCCATTCACAGAGATCGGTCTATTAATAAAAAATAATCTTTGCTTTTAACTGAAGCAGCAGCTTCTCTAAAGACAACCCAAAATACTCTACTATTTAAAGGCTGTGCGCAATGTATCAGAGTGCGTCCAGGCAGGAGTGAAAATTGGCAAGTTAATCTTGTAAAGTTCCCATTTTCCTACATTAATGGGTGTCAGTAATGGTCTTAAAATGACACCAAGGGCAATACGTCTCTGTTCCCAATGGGATGAATGATTTCATAGCTCAAGTTAAGCCTAAGGTGTTCTCATTCATCTCATGTCTTGCTCTCCTGGTCCCTCTGTGACTTGTCTTTAGGGCATCATAAAAGACAATGCTGTATTTCTGAGGATCCAGACTGTGTTTCTGTACACTTGTCTGGACATTCTTCAGAGCTCAACACTATATTTCTTCTAAGCGACAGGAATTATTTTCTACCTACATGTACTTCTCTGCACGATTTTAATAGCAAGGGGGTTTTAATCCTTAGATTTATCAGTAAGCATATCTAATCTTGAAACTAAAATTTATTTAAATTGGAGGAAAAAAATATAAGTGAGGTCACCTAGTTGGGATTGAACACCCTGAGCTGCGTTTTGTGGTTCTTTGTCAGGTATTTTGAATATCAGTAGTTACAAATGTTACTCAACAAAGACAGTCTTTGACATTGATGTAGTTTTCTGAATAAGTGGCTAACTTAGTCTTCCATGTTATTTTGCTTAGGGTTCCCCAGTAAAGTCTGTATCCAACAGAGAATTTCAGAGAACAGAGGAGACAAGGCGCTGCTTACAGCAAAACAGGTAAGATGACGACGTCACAGTAATTTTATCCAAAGTGCGATGATGAATGCAGAGCACGAATTTACTGAATGTGTTTAGAAAATGATGTTGTTCTTCATTGCTTCACCAGAAATGTGCATAACACTTCATTGATAAATCATTGCTCCAGATTTGGAATTTGCCTTCTAGTAATGGCAGTGACCAAAAGGTGTGGATGTTCTTGGTCAGGGCTCAGCTTTATCAGTCAGCTAAAGAAATCTGCCAAATTCAACTGTACACTTTTGCTTTTCGTGATTTAATTTGTGCTTTGGTTAAATAGTTCACTGAAGTTCTATTATATAAAGGACAGAAGGGACAGATGTACTGCAGGTTTAGGGAAAGCATGAAGAGAGTTACTAAGAGAGTACTATCTGCTGTCCTATGAGGTCACATTCTTGGTTGACTCTTGGAACCTGTAGTACTGTGGGGGTTTAGTTTAACTTTAACTGTGCTTTTCTGTGCCATAATCATGAGCCTGCATCAGGGGAAGAAGGGGTAGAATGGGAGTCAGTGCTGAGAACAGGTCACTTAGTTAACAAAGTGGACTTTTTGAACTGTGTCATACTTTTTAATGATTACTTGGCTTATTGAAGAGAATGCTTACCTGTAAAACATAGGTCAGGGTTGGACAGCATTTAAATGAGGTGGTTAGGGTTGAGAAAAGACTTCTAGGTGCCTAATTAGAAGAACAGAAGATAAGCAAATGTATTGCTTCTTACCAGTGGAACTAAAATCAAGGTTGATAGAACCTTTATTATGCCATTTTGGTGTTCCGTGGAATGAAAGCAAACGTGCAAGGACTCAGTAAAAAACCAGTTCAATTGTACTAAGAATGTTTTAAATAATAATAATAATTAAAAAAAGGACAGCTGCTAGCCATAAGTATATCTTTATTTATGCTGACAGTAGAAATTAATTTTTAATGGCATTCTAAAATTATATTGAAAGAGGGAATGAAATCAAAAATAGCGTGCAGTTTTTTCCAGAGTTAGGGCAACATTTTAACGGCATTTTGAAGTGTGCAGCAAATGTGCAGGTACAGTAGCTGTGCTGATACAAAGGAGGGCAACTCCTTCATCCCCTATCAACATTCCTTACCCTACAGTGTTTACAGGTAAG
The DNA here is from genome assembly GCA_025331215.1 of Actenoides lindsayi. Taxonomy (NCBI): domain Eukaryota; kingdom Metazoa; phylum Chordata; class Aves; order Coraciiformes; family Alcedinidae; genus Actenoides; species Actenoides lindsayi. The sequence continues at coordinate 50,353 of WTSP01027289.1, read as the reverse complement.
GCATAAAATAATACAGCAGTCTGATCCATTCTCCCCAAGTAAAGTGAGTGCTCTTGGTTTGAAAGACTGATTTTATTTTTTTTTATTTATTTATTTGTGATCAACATGGAAATAATTAGACTTACAAACACTGGATTCCATGACATGTCTGAAGGAAGGAAGAGAAGGCTAGTTAGCCAGGAGAGGGCTGCTGTTTGCACAGATTTTAAAGACAGAGGAAATTGTAGTTCACTGGGGGCCCAGTATTTTCAAAATCTAACTTAAGGATGGCAGTAGATCTTCCCACGGAAGTGATTAATCAATGATCTAAATGAATTGTAACTTACTCGTCTTATGCCGCTGCAGCAGAGTGAAATTCTTACTGCTCTAAAAAAAAAGGTCATATTGCCTTCAAAACTGTGTAAAAACAGCCATATGACAATGAGTAAATTTTTATATTTTAAGCCTGTAGTAGCCAAATATTTCATTTGTGGCACCCACAAGCTGTAAACTGCTTCCACAGTAATTCTGTGCAAATGCTCTGGGCAGGCAGCATCTTTGTTTTTCCTTCAGCATGCTGGAGCCATTAAAACTCTTGGAGTTGGATGTAATGTAGGCTTCATCTCCAGAGTACTTACATTAGTTGATTCAGTTCAGGACATACAGTTTGTGCCTCTGGACAGCCTGTGGTGCGTTCCTGATGCAGGAAAGCCGGGCGTATTCTGCTCTGAATACGCTGCTTGGCACTCAGGTAAACCTGGTCCTGTCTGTTCAAAGCAGCTCACTGATGGATGTGGCATGTACATCAGTGCTGAGCTAAGCAACAGCCCAGACCCCTGTCATGTGCATCTTCCACATCTCTCAGGCTTCTCTGTGCAGAACAGGTAGTAAGTCTATAGCCAGGCAGCAGGATTGCTGTTTGGGGGGAACGTGTTGGTGTGTCTCTGTTCCATGGTTGTCCCAGGAGGGAAGGTGGCAGAGTCTGGGCTCTCAAGAGGAAGTTCCTCGATTTCAATCAACTTCCTTTCTTCACAGCAACATGGCAGGGAACATGCTATGGATTGTGGACCTTGGGAATTGTTTCAGTGCTAGCAGCTGCCTTCTAGAAAAGAACTGACTGCAAAATTTCTCTTCTGTTGTTGATATGATGGATGAGACAGATCAGTTATTGCTTACCTTGTGACTTTGATGGCTTATATCACTGGCAGAAAGTCATCGCTTGATCGGTGAAGTGAGCAGATTTGGTTTGAAAATATCAGAGGGTGCTAATGTTTAGAAATAATTCTGTTCTTTCCAGAGCAGGGTAAGGCCTACAATAACCAGAATATAGTCTTAAAAACAAATTTCATCTTTGTGTATTTTGAAATCAGTGTTGATTAGGCAAGTTAGGTTTGTTTAATTATGCACTGCAGTAGCTGTGGCTGCGTATCACAACATCATTTCTTTAGTCATCCTAAATATTGTCTTTGTGGTTATCTGAAGCTAATTGTCTAGGCAATTACTATTAGGAAAAGCAGCTGTAATCTGGAGAAGAATTCATCTGACAGTAGTTTATATGCATCAGTGGTCAATCCCCCTTCCACATGGTGTTTGCCCACAGGGACACTGATGAATTACGAAGACCTGAAACTCTAAATTTGATGCAGGACAGAGAGCATCACCAAGTACTAAGGAGTTATGTGGACAGGACAGAGAGGTAGGGAAAAGAAACATATAGTTCTACTGATTTATTTTATTTATTCCCTCCTTCACCCACCCAAATAACCATAGTAGCCCATGGTTCCTCTTAACAAGGATCTTCTGAAAAGTTCCTGGATTGGTTATTTAACCAGCTCTTAGAGAATGGGTGTAATGTATTGAGTATCTCGATGTAATAGGCCAAGCACACAGTCCCATTGATACATCTTGAGCTGCAGAAAAATTGTATCACAATTTAGGAGAAGAGAGAAAAAGGACTGCACAAAATCTGTCGTGCACAATGAGTTTAATTGTTATCGCAGCAGTTTGTTCTACAGCTTTGCTAACCAGTTACTTCTCTGATTTAATGAGATATTTGTGTGTTGCTGACAACTCACGTATGAAAATGTGTTTCTATCCAAGATAAAAAGTAAACTTACTCTCTGTTTTTCCATTTGTCAGACCCCCAGCTGATTCACCGTACTTTCTCTCTCTATCAAGTCACCACAGTCAGGTAACACACCGAAGATTACTATTTTATCCTGTTGGATGAGTTTGATGCAAACCAAACTAATGTTAGCCATAAGACATGGACCGTTTCTCCATAACCCATCTGTTTTACCCTGCGTAGCTCTGTCTTTAGAGCCTGCAGTAACTGCCTGTTTTGTGCCAGGTGCCTAGCACAGATCCCGAGCTGCAGCGCAGGCACATCGAGCGCACCCGTCGGGAGGCCCAGCTGGCAGCCCTTCAGTACGAGGAGGAGAGGATGAGGACGAAACAGATTCAGAGAGATGCTGTCATTGACTTTGTTAAGGTACCTCCTCGAGTGCTTACTTGATACTTTTATCTTTTCTGAATCCTTTAATAAAAATCGCCAAGGTCATTAATACTTGGATGTTACACTCCCGGGCACACATAGCACTTTGCAAAGAAAACGGAGAAATAACATTTAAGTCCCTTCAGTGTTGGTGCTGTAGCTTAACGTAGAGAAAACTAGGACTGGGGATGAAGACAGAAGAGATGTACCTGAAATATGATTGTCGCAAAGAATTCTCTTTTGACATAGTGCGCCTCACTCTCTCAGTTTTTCATTTGCATAGATGTGACAGGATTGGTGTGAGAACAGAGGGGTCTTTGAGTTGCCATAGAGGCAGTTGAATTTTGAAGACATGTTTGTCAGAGCAGGAAGCAGTCATACACACAAGGAGATCACGTTGCCTAATCTATTTTGGTATTTTATGATGCATAAATAAGTTGCCTGTGGGTAAAGCATGGGTGCAAATTTATGGTACATCAGATGCTCTGTGGACAATGCATCTTCTCTTTCTCTCTCACTGCAGTCAATATGAAGTAATCTGCTGCTTAACATGCAGACTTGTCTGTATGCTAGTTAACTTAAATTTATTTCACTCTTTGCTTCTCTGGTGACCTACCTAAATCTTGCCAGCACAAATATAATGTTGCAGTTAATATTCTAGGTTTAGGGTGGTCTTTGGAGAGGAAAATAATGATTTACTGCATTTATATACATATAAAGTTAGTTTAGAATAGGGGTTTAGCTTTCTGAAACTAGGCTTTTCATTAGCACTGACTCAATTCAGACTGCTGGCAATGATTTGTAGAAAAGCTGCTTTTATTAAAGATTCAGTTCAGTCTTTGACTTAAAGACTTAAGATATTTAGGATGCATTTTGTTCATTGATGAGCCTTTTGGGGTTTTTGGCTTTGGTTGGGGTTTTTCTTCTTTTGCCTTTGTTATTCATGAGCCCTTTATTCTCAGCAGTTAAATTCCTCCCTTGGGTTATGTTTTGGGTTTATTATGCATCTTTAATATGCAAAAACAATTTGAGTTTTTTGTTTTCATATGGAATAAAGGCTGGTTTTTTTACTAACAATGTCAGTGAAGTTTCATCTCAGTGGAAACTTGCAATTTCTCCAATGCATGTTTTATTTAAAAGCTAAGACTTTTTGTGTTTTAAAACACTTGTAAATTATGCAGATTTGTTCTGAGGTTTTGTTTCTCTGTCACATTCTTTTAAATCGGCCTTTCGTTTTTCCTTTTTATCTATAGCAAAAGGCATCCCTAAGTCCTCAGAAGCAAAGTCCTCTGGATAGTGAGGTAAGAGTTCACTAATAGTATTACTGGGGATGTCAGCACCTGAATTCTTGGCTCTCTCCATCAGAGATACATTCCTGATTGTGGAGAACTCTTCAGGACTGGGTTATAGCTTAGTTTTTTCACACTTAAAAATAAGCCCAAGGTTGGATTTAGTTTTGCTTGCTTTCTGTTCATGTAGAACTGCCTGAGTGTATTGTTTTATTGGGGTTTTTTGTATGTTTTCTATGTTCTATACAGAAAATATATTCCATGTTCTAGTTTAAGATGCTCCTTATGAGCAGTACAGTTGGGTTTTTTTTGAACAGCAGTATTCAGACAAGTTACTGTTTGGTAGTCATCCTTCACTGATCAGTTTTCTTTCTCTCCATTTCCTGTTGTTAGATCACGAGTTACCCCAGGGGAATTACACATTAGAATTTTAGGGCTATCAGAGAAAAAATAATAATTTTTTAAAGTTTTATTCCAGTGTAGTTTTATAATCAAAAAACAATAAGTCAGTCAGGAACACAAATCATACAGGGCTCAATCTTCTAGAATATACAGAGCTGAGCCAATGACATCTGTTCACTTTCTGCATCAGATTTCTGCATAGTAATAGCTCTTCCAGTGCTTGCTATCCCCACTTTCCTCCGGGGGAAGCTAATTCACTTGGCAGTGTTAATTGGATCAAAACTGTTAATAATATAATGAATATAAATAGTTCTTCAGCAGCATTTTCCATCTGACTCTTTTTTTTTTTTTTTTTTTTTTTTAGAAAATTACCGAAACATGGGGTAATTGAAATAGTTTTTGCTCCTTTTCTTTCTTAGTGTTCTTCTGTTCTTAATTTATTCTTTTAAAAGGTCCTTTGTTCTTCCACAGAGAGAACTGTGAATACGTAGTTGTCTGTATTCGCTTGAGACAACACAGAAAGCAGAATAATTGATTCCTTAAGTAATATGAATACTCTACAATTCCTGGGTCACGTGGCTATATATTCCTACAGAGTTACATACACTTTATGGATTTCTTTTTTTTTTTTTTTTTTTTTTTAAAGCCCCACAATGCTATAGACAATCAGTACATGTTCCAAAATGTCTGTCTGTTCACATACCGTGTGTTTCTGACATTCTGTGTGTTTCTGACATTACTCCATCTCTCCCACCTGCCAGTGTCCCTTTCCATCCAGAAGGTCTCAGCATACTGATGATAGTGCCTTGTTAGTGGTAAGATCCTGCACGTAATGGCCTTTTTATGTGGCAGATTCTAGAGCATAGAAATAACAACGTGTTATGATTGTCTCAGATTAGACCAGCTATTTTAGAGCTAATCTAAATAGCATAAAACATGATCATCTTCTTTGAAAAGTAGCTTAACTGTGAACTTAAACATTATGTATATGTCAATGCTTGTATTGTCAGCCATTTGTTAATAATATAGTGATGTTTTTCCACAAAATAATTAAAGCTTCTCTTTTGCTGAGTGCAGAAGAAAATTGCTGATAGTGAAGAACAGCTCTAAAATTAAAAATTAACCACCAGTTGATCTGATTTCTTCTCTGTTTAGCTTGCTTCCTAACTGATGTGCTCTTCAGTGTCAAGTAAGCAATGTTACTGCTCCAAGTACAGCCTTCTACATTAACTTGTTTGCCTCCTGCACATGGTGGTCAGAAATACTCAGTATCTTGGTCACCATAACATAGCACAGGAAGAAACTGCTCTGCATATGAATGCTACAAATCATGAAATATTTCTCATACCTTTTTATTGTTTATCAATAAAGATATCTTAAAAATAATCTATTTTGAACACTAAGCAAAAATAAAAGCATTTATGTACTTAATTCATGTTTTATGCTATTTCTTCCTTTATGGCATCTTAGTAATGTAGTATAATTAAAGAATATAATTAATGCCATAATCCATGTCTATATAAGAAAAATACATCTGATTTGCCTGCTGTTGCATGAGTGCATGCCTGGGTTTTATTTTCTTAATCCATGTGCTTCCATTACCCACCTAAATTTTCTTTAGGCAGTGCTCTCGGTTAGAATATCCCTCTCCAGAATGTATTGGTCATGATATTTACTGTCTCTTTATACAGACTTTATGATTTTCCTGCTTTCACATGACTAGCACTATGGAGAGGGAAAGCAAGCTTACAATATTAGAGAGATATTCAGTGATCACGCATGTGCCTGCTTAGAGAAATCACACTCAGCTATAAAAATGTGCTTTCCTATTTAGATCATAGGAAACAGGAGAACAGCAGCCGTTTGGGTTAAGTGTTGATACTCTTGTTGGCAGTGAACTCATCTTCAGAATGTATTTTTAAAATACCTTTAAGGTGCCCATTTCTGTTTGATTGTGTGATCCTGTGACTTTTATTGTAAATTAATGTAGAGAATTTCTTTACGTGACTTGGAATTTTCAGAAATTATTTTGAAACTGGCTTCCATCGCTGTTTGTTTCCCTTGTGTCATTAACCAAGTTAACATCCTTGCACTTCACAAAACAGTGTCCAGGCTGGTAGGGAAAGATTAAACTAGAATTGAAAGCAATCATTTTTCTGTTCATTTCTCTTTTGGTTCCTTACTCTTGCCAACAGCACTGAGCTATAGTACATGAAATACTGGGTTTTCTGAACTGCTGAAGTATGATCTGCAGCTCTCTTTTGTAGTGGAAATACACGCTGTGTCTAATGATGGTGTATGCCAGGGCAGCTGTTTCTGGCAGTTATTGTAACTGGAACATTAAGCCTATGCTAGCTCATGAAATTGTAGCATTTTTGTTTCCACAAATGTATTTTGTGTGGGAAAAACTTGTTCAACAACAAGGAAATGTTTATTAGTTTGCTTTAAAAAAATAAAACAAACAGTCTTTTATGAAGTTGAAGTTACCTTTACCTTTTTATATTCTATTGCATTTCATTTGACATTTTCCCTGTCCTTATGAATTTGAAATTTAGCTAGGTCTAATTTCTGAGGATGTCTGTTTTCCTTCTACCTAAATATAGAGGAGATTTCATATCAGAATTCTATTCACTACCAGTTTTCAGTACACATTTTCCATTTAAATAGTTTCCTTTCTGACTTTCTCTCTTTCTGCATAATGACTGCATGCAGTAGTGTAAACTTTACCTTTCCAAGCTTTTGGGCATTGAAACTTGCAGATAGGTTAGTATGAGGGGAAAAAAAAAGATTGTTTTAGCTTTATCGTGTGGGAACAACACTTTGTGGCAAAAGAGAAGAATAGTACATAGAGGTATAGTAAAAGATCTTTTGTTCAGCATTTCCCTCATTACCTCAGAGCTCTCTAAACGGAGCAGTTGCTTTCCTTTTGCTCCAAACAATGTTTTCAGGTTAGATGTAAGGGAATGATTAAAAAAAAAGTGAGTCTAATATGTAGTTAGAGAGCAAATGAGCTTTCTTTTATTTTACTACTTTCCTCTTGTGATATTGTTACTGCTTTAGCAGAAGTAACTTCTTAAAAGCAGAATTTAAGTTGTGAATCTCCTTTTTTAAATCTTAAGTCCTGTTTCCTTTGGTCTTCTCCTTGTTGTCTTTTATCCCTAATTAAAATCAAAATATATTCCTGTTGCATAGGTTACTCTGACCATTCCCTTCTGTTTGTAAATAATTTCAGGACAGACTGAACTCTCAAAATGACTACCCCTACTTTCTATGGATGTTAATAGTTCAGTTTAGTTGTATGTTTCTTCTATGTACCTGTGGTTAGAAGTGAAGTGGAGTTTGGTTGTTATACTTCATTGCACACTGTGGTGGATTTCTTTGCATTGACTTGTAATAGCCAAACTAAGTAAAATGTTGCTGAAGAAATGTAGTCACTGGCCTCTCTCAGAAAATGCGCTGTATTCCTCAACGTTTAATGCTAGTCGTATCCTGCTTGCTGTTCTCACAGGGGTAATCCCCTTTGTTACAACTGAGATTACTTGTTGAGATAGCCCTAAGATTTCAGACTTGGATGATGATTTCAGCCTTGATTGCTTGTAAATCTCATTTTTCCCCCAATATCTCTTTTTTTTCCCCATACTGTTTCTTGCAAGGTGAGTACTATGGAAAGAACAAAACAAAACACCCTCTCAAACTGTCATTCAATTTCTCTGTCGTGAAGCCTGTGAAATACATTTTAAGCATGAGGCAGCTGGTGTGACCTCTTCCTTTTGTAACCTTTGTCATTGCTGCCTTGCGCTCCCTCGTAGTGTTGTCTCTTCTTGTGGTCTCAACCATGGCGTGAGGCTGTCATGTTACTGTTAGCATGTGGGTTCTCTGAAACATTTTAAGTCAAGGCTTTTAGTCACTGGTGTGTTACAGACAATATTGGTATGGGTAAAGTAAGCTAGCCTGTACCCTGGAGTTTTCTCTCAGACCTTTGGCATCCCTTTGTGTATTCAAACATTTAATAATCACATTTCCTTAGAATGTCCTTATTTGGTTGGTGCAGAGGTCTGGTTGGGCTCTGCTTTGGCAGTCCCTGTATCTGCAGTTGTTTCTGGCACGGGGAGATTTCTCTGACTTCAGTGCTAGACCAAGCCAGGCCCAGTGTGGTACCGTCTTGTAAGTCTCAGCTGCAGCATCCAGGTTCCTTCTGCACTGTGGATACCTTTTCTTGCAGTTGTTCTTTGCCTCACTTCTACCTTTCTCCCCTCTCTTTCTTTCCTTGCTGTCCCTGACAGAATGGCTTTGAGCCTCTCTTTGTTTTTGAGATTGACAGTAACACCAATACCATTAAAAGAAGGCCAGGGACTCGCAAACAGGTGAAGAGCATGCAGCGTGTTGCTGTTGTGATTGTCCTCCCCTGTGCCGTGCTCCCCTTCCCTTCGCCCACCGCTGGGTACCTCGAGTGTGGCAACTTCTTGCTAGCCTACATCAAGCTTGTCTTTGTCTTCTCATACAGGAATAAACAGTTATGTTCACGTTACAGACCACTTCTGGTTTATGTTACTGTTCTCATATACTAGCTGATGTTTTGAAACGCTTTAAAAACAAAACGAAAAAGAAACCCGCCATTTTTGCTCTTCGCTGCTGTAGAGCAAAAAAAGCTGTCTTAAAGATCAGCTGTTAAGTCTGGGTAGGGCCTAGAGATGTTTGTGTTTAAGGTTTACCCTGAGTATAACCTCTCCTCCTAGGCCTTCCTGCCTGTACTGTTCTGAAGCAGCAGAATAGTTGCAATTGGTTTTGAACGGTAACACTCCCAAGTGTGCCATTCACATCTGTAGAGTTTCTGGGTGTCATTCGGTCTTCTTTTCCTGGGCTGAACTGCCACTTTGCTATTTGAATGCTGTTTCAGAATGTATAGCTTCATTCTTGAGCCACTCAGACCTCAAATGTTAATGTTTGGTTGTGCTTTCAGTAAGACACAGAATTTGGTCTTCTAGATCCACCCAGCAGTAACAGTTTGGCTTGCTGGAGTTCCTGTTCTGTAAACAGGATAAGTTTCTTATTTGGTTGATTTTGATATTGGTTATAATTGAAATTTGACTCCACTTATTTGTGACAACACAATGTTGTTGTTTATTTGTGACAACAACATCTTCCCTGAGAGATAAATTCCACCATTGGAATCTTCCTTAATTTGTATGTCATTCACAAGGATCAGCATTATGTGTTTGTGGCAGACACAAAATGTTTATTCCTGAGGCCATTAGATGTGGGTTTGTCTGACTCTACAAAGTTGATAGGAAAATAACATACTAAAAATGTGTAATATACTTAAAACACTAAAAAAAAAAGCTATTTGTTTTGAACAGTGGCTCAGAACGAACTGTCGTGGGTTAAAATTTCCCTTTGTCTGATGGCATAGGTATTACGTTAGGTGTTATTAAAGACGCTTTACCTCACTGTTCTTAGTTCTGTTTTTGATGTCACTGTGTTGCATGTAAAAGAAACATTGCACCTGCCAAGCTTATTAGCCAGAAAGTTCAGGAGGGTAGGAAGACTTTAGTCGTAGTTCAGCAAGTATCTGTTGCCTGTTGAGTGTTTCCAAGAATGTCACTACAATCACCTCTTCCTTTTTAACTTGTCTGCTGCGTTCCACCTTTGTGCATGACCTGTCAGCTGTTTGCTAACACTGCTACTGCCTTCTCTTTCTTTCTGCATTCAGTCACTCTCAGGGTTGAATCAAGAAAGCTGTGCTCCTACCCTGCCTAATGCCTCTACCTTCAGTCCTGTCAAGGTATCTCTTGCTATTATCATTCACCAGTAAAGCCAACAAAAAGCTCTTGGATCTACACGTCTGTTTTAACAGGTGTTAGTCTGTCAGCTTCTAATCAGAAGTTCAGGTAGGGTATGAATCCGATTTACCTGATTAAACTGTAGTAGGTATTACCTCATCTTAGCTTTAGGCTGTGTCTACAGGAGGCCTAAGCTATCAAAACATGGTAACCAGTCTGCTCCGAGGGGTTCGTGGTTGTCTTTGATGTTGCTTTTTCTGATCATTTACTCTTGGCCAGGTTGAGTTCTTCAAGAGTACAGTCATTGTGTTCTTTTCCAGCTTACTTTTGAATACAGATATCCTATATTTCTTTCTTTTCTGTGGAAACTGCTATACTGAATGCATTCATCACAAGAAGTCATTAGTCTCTGTAAGCACTGTCAGAAAACCACAGTGGGTTTCACTGGGGAGAGTGATGTTCAGTAAACAGCAGTTTTGCATTTTCAAAGATGTCAAAGAGTTGTATCCTTATTGGTGCTGCTGTAATGCAAGTGCTGCATGTTATTTAATTACCTGTTTTACTGTGTCCCCTTTGCAAAGAATGCTTTGAAAGTTTTGGTCGGAAGAAAGAGTAAACAAAGATCTGTCATTGCACAGCCAGTGCTGTTTCATCATGCTTTTTTTTCAGAAAAAAAAAAGCAAATGTGTCATTTCTGCAAGAGAAAAAGCTCACTTTCTGCAGATCTGAGGCTTGGGGAACAACATACTGTGTTCTTTCACCACTCTTTTTTTTTTTTTTCTGAAACACTTTTAGATGGATGGAGCCTTTTTTAAAAGACAGCAAATTAAATACTAATCACAGCTTTCCACATTAGGACCATTTACACTCTTCTGCTTTTTCGTCCACAGAGCGATGACAGATCTACCATCTCCCCTGGCTCACCTACCACTCAGACAGGTAACAGGGAAAGGAAGAAAAATTTCCAAAAAAAAAAGATCGAAATACCTGCTTGCTTATTTGTGCTGTGAAGAGAAGGGAGCATCTGCTCCCACCTCTGTTTGTGGCACTGCTGTGTTTGAGAATTTATCCAGTTATTTGGGTCTCCTTAGAAACACATGAAGGGTGAGACAACAGGAGTGAAGCATGTCCTCAGGCAGAGCGTAGGGTTTGGCTGGCTTAGGCCTTCCTCAGGCTTTGGCACACAGATGCATTCAGCAGCAGTCAGAACAGTTGTCAGAATTGGTATGTGGAATGTGCTTTGCATGCGAGTGTCCTTGGAAGTGCCTTTTCCTGCTCTGCGCTTTTATCATGCATGGCTGTAATTTATTTTGTCATTATTATGTTAAAGTTTTTGGTTTGTTCTTTTTAATTACCACATTGCTGAACCCATTTCCTATTTAAACTCTAACCATTTCCTTCTTCCTCCTTTCCTTTCCTGTGCCTTTCCACATTTGTGTAGTCCACCTTTCCCCTGCATATCCTGGCCATGCAGCCCCGCCTTCCTATAGAAACCCTTCCCAGCGACCTGAGAGTTTCCTTTTCCGAGCAGCTGTCAGGGATGAAGCAAACAAAGGTAGGTTATATAGCTCAGAAATCAGCTAGTTTTGCTATGACATCTGCATTACCTAGTGGCCTGGTTTTGCACTGTTCTGGTACTTCAGATCATTATCACCCCACTGCTTTTAAGAGTTCCGTTTGCAGACACGTGGCATTAAATACTTTGTGAGTAGGTAAATAGTTATTTAGAGCTGCCATATTTGTGGAAATGTGGGAATTTGTTCTTCCTAAAGAGAATCTAAAAAGATACCAAAGAAATGCCCCAAAAGCCTTCACCAGCTGATGAAGGCAGCTTGAGTAAATTTACATTACACTGGAACACAAAACAACGTGGCAATTTCCATAGAAAGACTGAACTGTTTTAACATACTCCATCTGGCAAAACTTGGTCCTCCTTTGTGAATTCCTGTTACCCAAGAGAAAGAACAGAATCTAAACATAAAGGACAGTGGGTTACAGAAAACCTCATTTAGATTAATAGATCCTTAGTTTGATCAATAATCAAATGAAAGAAACAGATTTGTGGAAAGGAATGCACTGTTGCCCATTCTGGAACATTGGCTGTGCACGTGTAGTAGAACAACGAAGGACAATCAACCAAACTCTGCTTAGTGATTTTCTTTCCTTCCTGCTGCTCTTTTAGCTGTTACTTCATCTTCTACCCGTGCCTTGTCTCCTGCTAATGAATCTGCAGATGCTAGAGTGAGACAGAACTCCAAACAGAGAGAGGAGGAGCTGGAGCTAATAGAGCAGCTTCGTAAGGTAAGTGCTGCCTGGAACCAGGATGTGGACCTCTTAGAAAAGCATCACGTGCACCCAGCTAGATCTGTCCTTCTGTTGTGGACTAAGTTCACTGAACTGACACGGTTGCACAGTTGACCGAAATTAAATGATGCTGTACAATCTAAGTGGTTCTTCCAGGTGGATGCAGTGGTGTTCACTTTGGGGTTTCCAGTGGAAAAAGTCAGCGTCAAATTCTGTAAAATAAGCTGTGCTGACTCCGGCTTCTGAGTGTCCTCTGATCTCTGCTTTTAAAATGAATAGGCACTTTTTCTTTCTTCCATATCAGCCTTCACACTTGAAGGAACTCCCTGGAAAGTTGCCTCACTGTCTTCATTTTTAAAAACTCCTCTTTACTGTAAAGCCCAAAGAAAAGCAGATGAAGGGCAGAGACTACTGCCAGTCATGCTGACAGCATGGTTTCCTTGTGTGCTCTGGATCCAGCTGTTGATTCTTACCTTATCCTTACTTCACTGCACAGCATCTGAGGCATAAGTATTTGGTATACTTGTGCTTTTTGTCTGTTCAGGGCCACCATGCTCCTGGTTTATGCCCAGGTACAATGAGAATACACATGAATATTGAAAATGCCCCGTGGCATTAAGGTGCTGCTCTGCTTTGTCCCAAGCTTGTTTCTGGAGGCTGTGAGGGGATTCCTTGACGCGCTCTAATTAAACATTTAAACTTTTTCCAGAAATAAGAATTCCTACTTGTTAAAGCTGATTTTAAAAGCCATAAGCATCCCAGAGGGACAGAGAGAACTCCTCTTTGTACATTTTAAAGTGAGAACGGTTTCCTTTCTCTAAAAGGAAAAAGTTATCTTAAATAAAACAAAACAAAACTTGGTGTTGTTTGCAGAGCCACTCTTCCATTGTCTCAGAAAGCTTTGTGTGTAGTCTGTCTCTCGTTCTGCTTCCCAGGTCCATTGAAATCTTTGGGGTTTTAATACTTAAAAAAAATTTAGATACAGCATAACAACCCAGTGAAATTCACACAGCACTTGAAATAAAATCAAAAGCCTGAATTGAATTTTTATTCATTCTCTTGAACAAATGCTAACTACTTAATTTTTTTTTAGAACTATTTTTGCCAAGTAGTTCAGGTTTGTCTTTACAGGCAAAAATGTTGTCTTGACTTTTGCTAACTGTGTTGTCCTCTAACCCACAAAGGCAATTATTTTCACTTCCCTTGGCTGAACTGTTCTCTGAGAATGTGTAGTGTTAGGAACAATGTTCCTAGACCCTGATTTCCATTAATTTTGAATAATGGTTGTGTTAGTCCCCTGTGCTGTACAATGAAAACTGTTCATCATTGAACTCAATCGCTCCCAGATCGTGGTCAGCTGTAGGCCACAGTAGTGCGCAGAGCTTTCCTTGATGTGTCTCAGAAAGCTGCTTAGAAATGTGATAAGTCTGGACAGAGTTGCAATGCAAGCACTCTGACTCTTACAAAATATTCTGCAGAGTGAAACAGTTGGAGGAAACCAGCTCTGACTTCCAGTGTGTCCGTGTTCGTTTTCCTCCAGAATATAGAATCACGGTTGAAGGTGTCGTTGCCCAGTGATCTCGGAGCAGCTCTCACCGATGGTGTTGTTCTCTGCCATTTAGCTAACCACGTGCGGCCCCGATCTGTTCCCAGCATCCATGTCCCCTCACCTGCTGTTGTAAGTATGTTACAATGGTAGTATTTTTTGGGTGTGCAAAATAACAGCCAACAAAGCCTTGTAATCCACACAAACGCTAAATTCAGCACTCTGTTCTGTGACCAAAAAAAATAACCATCTGTTCTGTCTAAAAAAGGTCTATAGTTTCATGAAAATAGGTTTTACTTGGGTTTGTTTCATTTAAACAATGTTACTTCTAACACAGATTGCAAGAGAATGTTGACGTTTTCAAGTCCTTCCTGTGTTAACTTGAAAACTAGTGAAATAAGACACAGTTCAGCATAAAAACTGAAATAGGATATTTCAGAAGATCAAAAGGTCTGAGAAGTTCAGGGAAACAGAAAGGAGAGAAATGCAACATTATCTAGAGCATTTAGGATCCCACTACACAAGACAGTGAAAACAGAAAGAGAAGCCAAGTTGATTCCTGTGTCCACTGCACAGTACTACAAGTTCCTCTGCTGAGGAATTTTAGCAGAGCACACTCAAGCTACTTGAGAACAGCACCTCCTGGAACAAAACAAATCCAGTCATACCTTTGTGATTACAGGAAGAGGGATTGTTGTATTCAGGGACTATGCTGAGCAGGGAAGGAAGCACACAGAGAAGTCTGAAAATCTCTCAAGTTTTCTCTCTTACCATGATGAGCTGTGATCTTCCTGGCAAGCAGTGAGGATCATCTGTTCCTGGGTGCAATAGAGAAAGGTCAAGAACAGTGAAATAATGACAGATTATTTACCTAATCTGTATTTGCTGAAGTCGGAAAGTTCAGTGAAAATGTTTAGGGTCAGCTACTTAAAAGCAGTGTGGAGAGGCAGCCTGCTTGTTATGCACCTTTAAGTTTTATGAATGAGGGGAAAAAAACCTGAAGCTTGTTCGTAGGGAAAGAAGTTGAAACATGCACATTGTGTTTGCTTTTCCTTATTTTGGAGTCAGTCTGTGTATTGGTTGGAATTTGAACTGGCATTTAAGAGGGATGCCTACTGTATCATTGTGGTTCCTCTCCCTTGGACCTAATGTGAACCAGCAGATCTCTTCTTCATTTTGAGGAGGATTGAACAGGACACACCAACATTGTAGAGAGATTGTAGAACCTTTCAGAGAAGAGGCATACAGCTGCTATTCAGAAAGCTTACGTCATTGAGAATATCTTTTCAATGGCCTGTTTTTGTATTGCATGGAATATTCTGTGTTCAGAATTAAATCATGGCTTTGTCATATAAATCCCAAGGAAGAGGCAGCCTTTAGCTGCACAGCTCCAGAAGCAGAAGAGGCATCATGTCATTCCTCAGTCACAATGTGATCCTTGTATTCCTTTCACCCTTTGGGAGAGAGAAGTCAGCACTAGCCTTTAACCTGCTTTCTGGGTGGGGAAATAGGGCACATGGAGGGGACAGAGCAGAAACTTCAACAGTTACACAAAAGTATTGAACCCACAGAAGCTGCTGCCTGCCACTATGTAGGCTGTGGGTAGCTTGTTCAGAGGAGCAGGAAGCTTGTGTCTCTTTAACTGGAGAAAAATAAGCTTCAGGAATAGAAACAAGACACAAGACAGAGCCCGTGCCGTGGTATGTCTGGGTAGAGGTGTGAAAGCAACTGTAGAAAAAAGCTTGCTGGAAAAAAATGCCAGTGAGTGCAATTCCAACAGCTACATCAAACACATCTACGAGATGCTTACAAGCAGGAAACTTCAGTTCCAGTTCTCTTCCATTATTTTCTGGTTTCATCTAGCCTTCTTTTTTCTTCTCTTAATTAATTGCAATACGGTTTGATATTTATATGGGTTTGTATTATAGTAATCCAGAACTGATTCCAGATTGCTTCATACCATGAAATTGCTCTGAAATCACAGCATGGAAGCCATGCATGTGTGTTTCATTCAAAAGATGTTTTTAAAATTATCGTACTACAGTCACTAAAAGTGTTAACCAGTTTTATATGACACTCTGTGTGGAAATAGTGCAAAGCTTAGAATTGTCTCTTTTTTTAAAAAAAAACACCCATTCATACACTGGCTTTTCATAAAACAGCTTTGAAATTTGGGCTTGCTTTTCTAAAGAAAAGCAAACTTCAACAGAGCCTGCTTTGAATTAGACAAGCTTATGTCAGTGCAGTATGTTTTTGGAAGAGAGATTTAAGAGGTTTGTTTAAATACAAAAGTAAAGACCTTTTAAAGTCCTGCCAGTTAAGAACACTCTATGCCTTACTCCTTTACTTTGCAGCCTAAACTTACAATGGCAAAATGCAGGCGAAATGTGGAGAATTTCTTGGAAGCTTGCAGAAGGATCGGAGTGCCTCAGGTATGTATTGCTGCTGTCCTGATAGAATGTCTCAGATGCAGTTTTGCATGATGCTTCAGAAAAGACAACCTTATTTGAAAGAGTTGATGAAAACAAAATGAGTAAAAGTTTAGAAGGTTCAGGTATCAGCTGTCTTGCAGTGTAGAGCAGACTAATCTTGCATTGTCATCCAGAACAAAAGGAAGACAGATATAGTTTATCAGAGGTCTGATTCACTTACTGCTCTGCCTCGTATTCATAATAGCTGATGCAGTTCAAGTCTGCCTATAGAATTGCAAGGTATTTCTATAAAAACAATTACACTTTCTCAAATTAGATATTTGACAGCTTAATAGTGGGAAAAAAATTGAGTGATGTTTTTGCATGTGTTCCTTTTATGCCAAAGCTTTTCACGTTCTTTCAGAATAATTCTCTTAGGTGAATGTCTTTACTGTCTTGCCAACAAGTTGCAGTATTTTTGGCCTTTCTCTGATGGTAGCTATCTTTGCATAGATCCTAATTCTTTTGTTATGTACCAGTGGTAGAAGTCTGTCTTCTGGTAGTCCTTGTCCCCTTCTGAAACTCGGAAGTTCTAGGAGGTGGGAACATATAGAACAGTCCATCTGAGTGCAGTTACCCTGTTTGATGCTGTCCTGTCCTTTCCACTTTGTCTTACTCAGAAGTTGTTTCAGTACAAATAGTTTTGATATGTGTCTTTTTTTTTTCCTTAATTTTTCTTCTAGTGCATTAATTGATTAGGTTTCTTACACTGCTAAGCATTAGTGTTTCTGTTGTAGGTGCTGTTTTCTTTCTTTTGTATTGTGAAAGGGAAAGGCAGACCCAGTGGCTCACTTCCCAGCTGTTTCTAAAAGCAATATTCCCAAGTCAGTCACTCAGTATTTTCTGGTGTTTTCAGAATGCTTCACTTGCAGGCATTTGGCACCATTGGGATTTTAGGATAGCACAGTTATTGAGCTGCCTGGCAATTTCCCATGAGTTGGTGAATTGCATGGAAAGGTGGTAGGGAGTTGTAAGTGTTCGTTGGTACTTTGAGATCCTGCACTAGTTTGGTCCCCTAAGAAACTTCAGAGTTTTACTCCCAGCAATACAGTGCACAATACAAATTCATCAGGGGCAAAATTTTTTCAAATCCCAAGGAAGAAGCAGCCTTTAACTGCACAGCCCCTATTTATATGTCCCTATTTACAGCTCCCTCAGATGTGAAGGTGTGATTTTTATGGCATTGCAGTACAGAGCAGATCACTGAAATGACCCACACTTAAAAACCAACAAAGAAAAAAGCCACTCAAATAAAAGTCCTCTATAGACCCAGTCTACTACAGCTGCCACACCTACTGTCTAGGACCCTCCTGGTTTTCTCCTATTTCTTGCTTTAATGTGATAGAGTTCAAGGAGAGTGTCTCTGGGGAAACTTACAGGTGAAACCACCTGAACTCTAAAGTTGCTCTCATGTAACATACCTACTGAGATGTGGATGTTATCTGTATGCAAGAATGGTGTGGCAGCCTGCTATGTTTTTCTTGAAAAGATGCCTGTGGGTATTTCCTTTCATTGACATTCTAATTATGCAAATAAAAGGCTTTCTGGAGTCTGGATCTATGTAGAAATACTTACCTTCTGAGAGGATGGCTACCTCTAGAAAATGCTAGTTACAGGCACCCCAGTGGACCA
This sequence comes from Actenoides lindsayi, assembly GCA_025331215.1. NCBI lineage: Eukaryota > Metazoa > Chordata > Aves > Coraciiformes > Alcedinidae > Actenoides > Actenoides lindsayi. The sequence goes on along the minus strand of WTSP01027289.1, from coordinate 32,456 downwards.
GCTATTTCTATAGGACTTTGCTAGTTAAAAGCCTTTGCATCAAAAGCAACCAACAGTTGAACAGGTTGATATGTGAGTCTAGATTTCACTGATTGACAGCAGTTACCTCTGTGAAAGGGAGGAAGAAGATGCACAATGGAAATAGTTACAGAACACTTAAACTCTAATTAGCAATAGATATTTCTGCAGGATACTGCATTCAAGCATCAGTTACATGTAAATAATCCTTTGTCCTACTGTTTTCATTAACTAAGATACATGTGGAGACTTAGCTTTGGTGAGTGCTCAGTGCCAGCAGCATCTCAGAAACCTGTAGCCTCTTCATTTCCCCTGGAGAAAAATGGTTTTCACTAAGACACGTGTAAACTGCTATGTTTGTACCAACAGCTGTTACATGTTTAAGCTGTACAGGTGACAGGCACCTCACTGAACACTAAAGATGTGTATTAAGTGAGTCCTGTGCAGTGGGAGTCTTGCAGATTCCTTTGAGAGAATTAAGCAGCTGCGATAACGCTTCTGGAACGCGTAGGTTTTATCTGAGATGTCTGATGACTGACTGCTTCATGGATGTTGCTATGGCTAACTGACTGACCTTTTTTTTTCTGTCTGTTTTCCCTTCCTGCTCACACACTCTGGACAGGACAATCTTTGTTCCCCTTCTGACATTCTTCAGCTAAACCTCAGCGTTAAAAGAACAGTTGAGACTCTTCTTTCCCTGGGGACAGATTCAGAAGAATCCAGTCTTGTCTCCCTTTCCATTCAGCTCTGGGGCTTTGTGGTGTTTTACTGTACTCTAATGCTAACGCTCTGTATGTTCTATCGCTGGGTCTTTTTCCTCTAGCTGAAGGATAGTGTGGCCACTTCCTCCCTCCGTCGCTCCGGCGCTTGGGAAAGGACGGGGTTTTGTCAAGACTGTGTGTATGAAGTGCTTGCTTTCCCACCGATGGGGCAGAGGTGACAAGTCCAATGTGTAAACACATTGCTGCACCCACACGACCAGCTGTGACGTAATTCCCATTTGTATTTGCCGTGTCGTATTTAGCAGCTCAGACGCTTTGACAGGGGAGGAAGAGCTGTCTGTGGGCTAGAGCCAGGCACCGAGGTCAGGCCGTGTGGGTGCCTGCTGTAGTCTGCTGATGGGCCATGTAGTTCTGGGAAAACTGTGTTGTCAGATTGTGCCTCGGTTTCCCCTCTCTGTGTAACGAGAATTGCACCCACTTTGGTAAATCGCTCGAGGATTATCTGATGAAAAATGTTCCAAAATGCAAAATATCTTTTTCAATGTCAGTGTTCTTGATAAGATCTCACTGTCTTAGGAGACATGGTCTGGTAAGTTTTGTCCACGTGACTTTGTAACTGGTTTTTTTTTTTCCTTGCCCCCAGTCCCTTATCCTGCTTCTGAGAACATTGGATTTCTCATATTTGTAGACTCTGGTCTTTGAGTGAGGATTTTTAAAATAACTGCCAGTGAATCCTGAGGTACCTGAGCTTCATAACAGATCGAGCAGGAAATTTTCAGAGAAATTGAGCTCTTAACAGCTTTTGAGAGAGAAGTGTTCTGGCACAGAAGGAAAAATCTTTATGATTCTCTCAGATGCCACAGAACATCACAGTGTGACACGTACTGTGCTCTGGATAAAACCTAACAAGAACTTCTTGAGTTGCCTCTTGTTTGTGGGCACCCCAGCTCACACTTGTTCCATGTTCATTCCCTTCCTCCTCTTATCCTGTCATTTTCAGAAACCTCTAACACACAATTGCAGAAATGTAAGTCCTGGCTGCACGATCACTCTTCACTGTTTTACAAAACTCAGGTAGTCTTCTGTAAAGCTTCAAAGCTTTTCCGCCCCCAGGAAAAGCAGCCTGGTGCTTTAATGCTTTAATGTCTCAGGGACACCTCAGAACTTCAGGGCACTCCCCAAATGACGTGCAAAAGACCATGTCTCCTCAGAGAGTAGATTGATTCAGGGAACTCTGCTCAGAGACCAGTGACAGGTAAGTGTGAAGTGAAATGGCTGTTCCAAATGTGTTTTCAATAAATTTCTGTTACATCTGAAAATACAGTAAATGGCTTATAAGCCTGGTTTAAGTGGTGTTAGCCTTCCGACATTAACCTGGCAACAGCTCTGAAGCACAGTTTAAGATACACAGGAGTTTAGTTGCAAATGTGGTCACTACCAGTAAAAATGTGTTCTTCCTACATGGATCTCACCAGCTCGTGTAACATAAAGTGAGTATTTAACAAAGGAGCAAGCAGAGGAGCCGATGCCCTCTTTCCAAATCACACAAAGTGTTCTGTCCAAGCAAAGCATTGTTGAGGAAAGAGGGGACCTTTGACAGGAGGAGATTGTTTTTTCAATAAGCTATTTTTTCACTGCTTACTGGTATGAACTAAAATGAACTCAGTTCCTATGTTTCTTAACTACTTCTGATGAACACTGTGATAAAAGCTGCAAGGGGTTTTACACTAACAGTGCCTTCCAGTTTTTAAATTCTGTTTGTCGTGACTGTCTGTGGTATGGAGTCATTCCAAAGCTTTTCCCTTTATCTATATGCATACGTAAGTAAAAAGATAAGGCATATTTGCTCAAGTTTACAAGTATTTCCTCAAAAAGCACACTTTTTTCCAAAATAACATAAACTTACTGGAAGAAAATTGTATTTCAGCCTGATCATATGGCTTACTGTGAGAATTTCAGTCTGGATTCGTTTGTGTTCTCTCCTCTGAACGTTGCAGGAGGAGTGTTGGCTGCCAATGTTTATGCTAAAGGATTTCTTTAACATAAAAAAATCAGTAAATGTTCAAAGAGTGGAGAAATGCAGGTTGCTGTGGAAATAACACATGAAAAATATTCTCTGTAGCTCTGTAGGAAGGGCACACCTTGGTTGTTTTCTACAGATACAGAGAACTGTTGGACATGTATCCTGACTGTTGTGGAGTGAGGGTGGCCAGGAGGTGCCAAGGACTTATGTAGGGTGAGGCTTTAAATCCATCTTAGACTGAGAATAGCACAATTTATTAATAAACACTTTGAAACCTCTTTTTGCATTGTGCGTATTACTCTTATTCCTTAGAAGGATTTTGGAGGTGCCCTGCTAAGCAGGTGTGCTGCTGGAGGGTACAGGAGTGGTACTGACTGACACATCACCTAGGGTGGATGTTTGCCTGTAACTACGCTGTCCATTTCTCATTGCCTTGAACTGGAGAAATGGCACTTTCTACATTTATAACCAAGGTTGTTTTAGTCCTACATAGGAGCGAGTCTTTTTTTTTTCTTCTATAACACAACTTGTGCTTTCTGCTTTTTCGTGCCTTCCAAGGAATTTTGTAACACCAGAGATCAACAGATAGGTACAGACAGGGGTTCAGATGGGCAGTGTGTCTCTGAGATGAGAATTTCTTTTCAGTATGACGTCTCCTAGGGCTGTCACACAGTGTTTCCACAGCACACACTGGGATTTCCTTCTCTGCTTTAAAGCAGGTCCTTTCCTCACGCTGGTAGCGAGACAGGCCTGCTACACGAGGACTCCCTCAGAAAGGCAGTTGTGTTTTGGAAAGGAAGCCACGGTTCCTTTCCTGCTCTGTGCAGGTTTGTCATGTTGAAGCAAAGCTTTCCCCCTCCTTAACTTCATTCACTTGTGGTTTCATGAACAGCTGCCATTTCGGTGTGGGCAGACAGGACAATTTGCTATTCCCCACTTTTCCCACAATCCCTTTTCAGTTTTCAGATAAACAAACACGAGGATCAGCCCAGGGCCTCTCTCTTTGAGTAGTGAAGTTCACGCTTCTTTAGTCACAAGCAGAAATTTCATTCCATACCCGTGCGTGTGCTGGCTGTCCATAACATCTCATATTTCAGTCACCTTTTGCTTAATTTCTTTTTCTTTTCAGTTGAGTGTTTTTCATCCATTTTGTTTTTTTGTCTTTGTTTTGTTCCCCATTCAGGAGCAATTATGTTTGCCTCTACATATTTTAGAAGAGAAGGGTTTGACACAGGTAGCTGTGACTGTCCAGGCGCTCCTGGAGCTGGCACCCCCAAAGCAGCAGCAACTTCACCACTTGTCTGCTGTGTAAAGACCTCCGGGACCTTTTGGGTTACCTTGGCTAAGCAGAAGGACGTGAAGACTTTACTGCCCATGCAGTGCATCCAAACACACTGAGCTCTGTTCTAAGGAAATGAGTTTCTGTGATTCCTGACAGGAATGTTTTACTTCATTTCTCCATTTTTTTTGGAGATCACAACAGTTTCCAATAACATTTTTAATAACAAGATTTTTGCCCCTTATTTAAAAAAAAAAAAAAAAAGGAGTTCACTGGGAGGAGGGCAGGGAATTCCAGTGGCTGTTGGAGACGTGTAGGAACTGACCTTGTAGACTGAAGCCATGGGTGTAGAGCTTGGAAAGAGATTCCTAGGGGAATATGTTTGTTAAAAAAAAAAGGATGTTGCTGCAGTGGGCACATGGGGAATTAAATTTCTTTCCCTCCCCACAGGGTTCAAAGAAAGGAAATTTCTTTGCCTCCAAAGAACAGCTATTTCTGTTACATATACAAAACAATTGCAACACACAATCTTAACCTGCAGTATTTGGTAACAGGGTTGAAGCTTATGTAGCTGTAACTTGTGTTGGTATGTCCTCATTGCTTCACTTTTGAATTAAAAACAGAAAAAAATCACACAGATTTTCATTTTTCCCCACCAAGGGAAAATATACTGCATGTTTTCTCCACAAGATACTAAAGCAGAACTGTTCCAATTGTATTAGTCACATCAGCATTCTTGCTGGCTTCACTTTCTGTTTGGGTTTTAATATGTCCTTATCTGAAATTTTTTCCAACATCAATGGAGGGAAGATCTCATGTGTCCTCTCACCTCCCCTCCTGGTCACCTAGGGATGCGTTTGGTTGCTGTGGTCTGTCACATGATGACTAGATGTCATCGAGAGCCACGTAAGTATGTTCACTGAAGTGTGAAGAATCACAGCCTGCCATGCTAACCATTAGAACCCCATTATCAAATAGTATGTTTCTTAGAGGCTGAGACATCCCCTGCAGATGTGCCAACACCGGTCCGTGTCCCAGCCACTGAGAAATTCATCATTTTAAGAACACAATTACCAAATATCCCCAGGTTGGCCACGTAATTGCTAAAGCAGCAGTCTATTGCAAAAGGTTTTTTGGTGAGTTTAACAAAGCTTTAATAAATAAAGCCTTTTATCATTGGAGTTTATGTAGAGATGCCCTGGTTTTACAGAACTACCATTCCTCCCTTCCTCTTTCCTTAACATAAAAGTGGAAATTCACTTTACAGGAGTGGGAGAGGCAGGTGACAAGTTTTGCATTTGGCTGGAAAGCTGACCTGCAAAACAAGGACTAGCTCTGTGTGTTCTGGTCCTAGGGATGAGGCCAAGCTCGTCACCAGATCAGTTGCAGCAATTATTCTTTTTCTCCCCCAAAAGACCTTGCAAAATCCATTCTGCACCCAGGCAGTTCCTTTGCTAGGTTTGGGGCAATGTAAAGCATCCCAGCACATTATGCTACCAGTATATGGTGCTTGGGGTCCAAGACCAACTTCAGGCATCAGAAGTATTGCATCTGGGGATACATTTGAAGCAGAATACACCAAGCGGATGTCTGTGCACAAAGGAAGGAGAAGGAATGGGAACAGGCTAGCTTAAAGTCATTGTTACGGAAGTGAACCTGCCATGGGAACGCTGGCAAGGACTGGTCATAGCTGCATTTTCCCCCTTTTGAGTTGCAGTTTTATTTCTGCTCCGATTTGCTTCATGTTTTTCTTTCAAGGTCCATTGTGGTGACTGTTGCATCCCTTATTACACATAATTATTCCAGTTGCTTCTTACTGGCATTGGCTGCTGATGTTGCAAGTGGAGGAGAACAGCTGATGGGTATTTCAAACTGCTCAAGAGAGAAACCTTCTCACACCGAGTAAGCGCGTTGCCTTGTGCCCCACGGGGCATTAAAATGTCCGTAACTTGCAATACCCATAGGAAGAGAGCGGTTCCTCTGTACTTTCCTCCTCAAGTAGGTCTTGTGTTTCCCTTCAGTTTGCTTGCAAGGAGTGTTGGTAATTCCTAAAGGATTACAGAAAAGTGGCCGAAGTCTCTGCTGTAGTTTGCCGAGTGGAAGATTCTGCCACTCGCAGCCAACAGTACAGACCAGAAGCAGTTCTTGTATGTTTGTCTCCACCCAGGGAAAAAAAAAGAAAGAGTGTGGGGGCACTGACTTCATCTTAGTTTTCTGCATTAGGTCACTTGTATTGTTAGAGGGGCATGTTACCTTGTTAACAGCACACCTGTGGAATTGTCAGGGTGTGGGTTTTTGTTCCAGTCCAGCTTCCAGCACTTGGGGAAAACAAACCTTAACAGTATCCAGGTTGGTGGAAGTTTGTAATTTCATTAGTACTAGTTTTTAGGGGTTAAGAGGGGGGGGAGTTGAGCCCGAACTGGAAGAAATGGCCATTTCCCATCGTGCCCAGTTAGCAGAGGTACCGTCCCGCGCGGGCGGTGCTCGTGAGCAGCCAGGCAGGGGCCATGCCCCCAGTGTCACTTTGCTCTCACAGTGGTTCGCTCTGGCAGTTCTAATGTACGTGGTCATCTTAGTTCAACATTTATAACCCTGTGTTTTCATGCTGGCAAACACTAAAGCTTGACCAGATGCTTAGGACAAAAATCCAAACCTGGAGTTTCATCACACGGTTTATTTAATATATTATACCAAAACCAACTTCAGTTCTGATTTGCAAAATGGGTTGGGTTTCTTTTTTTGGTGTATTTATGTGCAATTTCTGTTGTATCCCGTGAAAAAGAATATTTTAAAGAAAGCATGTATAAAATTCTATTTTGTGCGTTAAAGCAAAGAGGCAATTGTTTCCTCTCTGGGGCACTTGTGCTGGAGGATGTGGGAGGAATCCATCTGAGTGTTTTGTGCTTGCTGGTGACACCGACTCCGTTGTGTCACCACCCTCCCGCAAACCACATCGAGCACCGAGAGCCGCGTTTGAGGCTCAGCCAGGTTCCACACTCCAGATGGAGCAGCGCGGGCACTCGGCAGCCCCCACGGCCTTGTGCCGGTGGGGACAAAACAGCCGGGGTTTGGGTCTTCCCCTTGTGAAGGGAGAGGCTTTCATCAAGGCCCCGACCTCAGCAGCCTGCTGAAAATAAATCAGCTTTTTACAGCACTGAGAACACCTCTGTTGTTCTGGGTAGTGACACGATGGCAAATGGTATTTTTACCCTTTTATGACTGTAAGTGGTTCTTTGAAAACTTGTTTTAGAAACAGAGGACTTTTAAGGTGAATTTGGACGTCTAAAAAATTCTTTTGTATAGATATTGTGATGTTTTACAAAGCGGTCTAATTTTGTTATTTCTGAAACCAGTGTAAACGTGTAATTAATAGAGGATTTTAAAGCTTCATCCCATGCTGTATGTCTGTAAATACATTCCATAATTCCGGAGTCTGTTACATATAAATGTGTCTGAATATCGTATACTTTATTTTAAATTGCCTGTATTCTGCCAGTAGTGTGAACTTCTAGCACATTGATAATATAAAAGGAAACCATGGGTAATTTGAAATAAAGTTTTAAGACTTACATGAATGGCAGCGTCGCATCCTGCTGGTTTTGTGTCGCGTCAGCATTTCAAAGGTTAGTTCTTACTGGCCAAAATGTTTACTTCCCTTCTTCCTGCCTCATAGCTAATTTTAATTATTTAAAAAAATAAAATTTTTTTTTTTAAAAAAAAAAGGCCTAGAAATTACCAGAGATTCACAAACCCTCCCTACTTCATCCTGGCTGCATACCCCGTGGTACTGTTCACTGCTCACAAAGCTGCTTCAGCATCTTTTTTTTGACCTGGTGACTCCATCAGTCACTTGAGAAAACTGTTCCTGCCTCCATGGGCACTGCCCAGCACTCTCCTGGTGTTCATTTCTCCCCCTCTGCCTAAAGCCTCCTCCTAACCAGCTTCTCCATCTCCAGCCTTTCTTACCCACTTATCCCCCTGGAAACCAGTTTCTCCAAAGGGCTTGTGATTTCTGGTTTTCCCTGCAGAGAGTATCATGGATATGCACTTTGATCCCACCTCTCTGTAGCTGGAAGAAAACAAGCAGTGCCAACCCTGGCACAGAGTTCCTCCAAACTGCTGGGGTTTGGGATGCTGCTCTCCCGCTCCCACCACTGGATGTTCTCTGCCTGTTTACTTGGCAGCTGTGCAGCCAAGCACCAGAAGTCCCCAGTGGTTTCTGACCACGCAAGGTAAGTCTCATCAGGAGAGCAGCACCTCTGGGGTGGGCTGGTGCAGCAGAGAGGGGCAGGAGGAGATGGGTGGACAGCAGCATAGCCACGGTCCCCAGGCAAGCGCCTTCTACTCTTCCTGGGCAGGTGTAAGCTCACGGGGGTTCAGTCAGGTAAAAACCTGTGTCCCCATTGTACTGTCACCCAGTGGATAGGATGCTCCCATGGGGACTCTGTAATTTGTCACTCCCCACTTTACTGGACTAGCAAACACGATTCTACTATTGCTTTTTTTTTTTTTTTTAAATTGTATCATTTTTGGACAAAGCACCTTTTCCTCTACGTACACAGACACAAAGCTTCCTTGTTTTGAGACCATGCTGCTGAGCCCATGCAATTTATGGGTTTCAGTTTCTTTGAGTATTTTTTTTTCTTTGAGGTACCAGTCACCAAACTGGAAGGTTTTAGTTATTTCACGAACCAGTGCAGCGTGTTAACTTCCTCCTGGGTTGTTCACTCCGGCCCCAGTGCCTTGATGGGCCGTGAAAACAAGTGCTGTTACTCTGGCACCAGGAACTGGCGCTTGAAGGGCAACCGGGCTTCAGCAGAATCCCTGGATGCAGAGGATTTTTCAGAATTATGTTCTTTCTTATTCTCTGCCGAAAATCCAGCAAAGCCCAGCAAAAGCCATGCTCCAGATTTCAGTTGGTTGTGTTACTAACGCGTGCCTGGAGTTTAATGTAAACAAGCAGAGCTCTGCTGCCTGCCCCTCCATTCTGCCCTATTTTTCTTTAGCTCAAAATCTCAGAATGATCAAACCTCTCTCCCTTCACCCAAACAGGTGTCCTGTTAACACCCGCCACACAGGGAAAATACTGGTCCTAAATGACACATGCCAAGTCAGCAGCGCATGAAAAAGAAGAATTAAACTTAGGAATGTAACTCCCAAGGCCGGTTTGCCACAGTGCAGGCACGAGGTGTAAGCACAGTCCTGGCTTAGGTCCTGCCAGCACCGGACTGGAGTGATCCCTGTCCTCACCAGCGCCTGGGGACGGTGGAGTGCGAGCGAGCGTGCTCACAGCTTTGGTACCAGGGCTCGAATGGGGACACGTCCTGGTTCAAGGTCAGCAGCAGTGCTCCGGGGCTATCGCCCGTACTTCTAACGCGGGTTCGTCTGGAGCGGCTGAACTGTAAGTACTCCCTTGCCAAGCGGCTCTGCCTGATAGCCAGGCACTGGCTCCTCTCCTGTTCAGAGAAAGTTCTAAGCCAAGGGCTTTCTGCTTGTGATTTCAGTCATCTCACTTGAACTTTAGAGCTTTTGGATGGGGCTGGCACAGGCTGGTCACTAAGAGCACAGAGAGGTAGCGTATGGCTTGAGCTCACTCTCCTGCGTGGGGGTGTTGGGAACCAGCCAGCTCAACTGCAGGGCTGATTCTGCTTTCTGCACAGCCCTGCGTGTGACTGACAGTCGTGTCAGGAGAGAGGGATCTATCTCCTCTTGCTTAAAAAAGCAGCACGCTGCTCCCCAGCAGCTTTGCTCCCTGCCCGCTGCCTCTTCCTGCTGCACAGGGCCAGGGCCACGGGGGAGGGCACGGCTGTGACAGAGCAGCTCCCGCAGGCAGCGTGGCCGGCTGTCTTTTGCCGTTGTTCCCTCCTCGGTCGGAAGGTATTTGGAGCTATTCCGTCTCCGCGCTGACATTTCGCAGGACCGTGGGCTTGGAACCCCGCGTGCTTTGCCTGCCCTGGTGTTCACACTGCAGGCTGGCAGCAGTTTTCCCCCTGCCAGCCCAATGCCGGCAATGGTGGCAGAGCCAGCGCTGCTCGAGCCCTGACACGGGCGACTTGGCCCCCCTGCCCTGTCGTGAACCGTGTTCTCCAGAATAGCCTGAGCTCTGTTACATGGTTTATTTTGTCCTGTCTGACAGACAGGCTGCAGTGCCTTGCCCAGCAACAGCCCTGGGGCACATCTGTGGCCAGGTTTTATTGTGTTTTTTTCTTTGCTCCAAAATTTCCTTTTTTCCCTTTTTCCTTCTGCTTTGATCGCTGTTTGTCCAGAGTCTTCCTGAGGGCCTGGTAGGGGCCAAGGTTTCTGCGGACCATTGTACCTCTCCACCAGGCTTGCAGCTGGAAGTAAGAGAGAGAGGCCTTAGGAGAAATCACTTGCTGGCATCCCTGGTACAGCTCAGTGGCCAGAGCATCACTCATGCACTCCCCAGCTGCAGGAGGGAACCCCTGGACCATGCAGCAGAAGCTGGGCCCGTGCTGGTTACGCTGAAGGTATCTGTGTCTGGGCTCAGGGCAACTGTTGCTGGTGCCAAGGGAATGAGCAGGGGAACTGCCCTGTGGCCCTCCCTTTATTGCCCATGCAGTGGGGCTGGTGTGCTAGGCACAGCCCCAAATCATTTGAGGAGACTTGCTTCTCCCCTTGCACCCCTTCTCAAAGCTGCAGCTAGCTGCTGCCTTGCATCTGCCCCAGTAGAAAGGGACAGGCTTTGTCTGTCCTGCAATTGTGTCACAGCCAACTTTCTTGAGCCATTTTCTCCCTAAACAAAGTGTGTGGCATAAATTATTAGCTGCTGCCGGAGATTATTAGCTGCTGATGGGGAAGCACTGCCTTTGTCCCCTTTACCTTCAGTGTGCTCTTCAGCTCCAGGGCATCCTGCTCTAGTTGTCTTCTTTTAGCCTTCTTTTCTGCCCGGTCGCTGATGATGGTTTCCTCAAACATCTGGCACTGCAAGACAGCAGGTGAGGGGCAACAGTCGCATGAAGAACACATCCCCTAACTGCAGGGCCAACCTGCAAGGCTCACTCTGCCCAGCAGCTTGCCAGGGCAGGGCTCACCTGGACCCTGGTGCAAGGAGTCTTCTCCCCTGGCTGCCCCACTACCTGCTCATCCCCACTGCCTGCCTTTCCCAGCCCAGACAGGGCTGCTCTGGCCCATGAGTCACCATGCAGGTCCCCACTGCCTGCACCAGGGAGCTCCCTGGCAGCCAAAGGGTAACGTGTAAAGTGTGGACCTTCCTCCCCCACCTCCTTTAGTTGATTTTTCCAGATGGCAAACGTTGCTCATTACCACTATCAGTCCTAAGGCTGCTGCCAAAGTGAAACCTCTGCAGGCCTGTGTGTAATTAACCCTCTGGTCCTGTGCTGTGCAATAGCTGTCTGATGGCTTCTCGGGCAACAGATGGTGGTGGGAAAGACCCGTGTGCCCCCAGGCTAGGCACCAGATGATCTACAAACACTCCTGGGACACGAGATGACAGCGTGCAGAGTGAAAAATGAGCCCACAAGCAGGGAAACATCTAACTTGGTCCCGTCAGTGACAGTAAGGAATGATTACAAGTTAATTCCTTCTGGCTGTAAATCACCCCTTTTTCTAGACACTTCTCTCTGCCCTGCGCTGCCTGCTCCGCTGCGCCCACGTAGCTGTGATCAGAGCCCGGCAGTCAGCCAAGAAACCAGTGCAGGGCAGGAATGGTTTTAACCGGAACCAGTTCCCTTACACCAGAGCACTGTGCAGCTGCGAATGTGCGGCTGCGGGAGGGGATGAGCTGCCTTTTACTGGTCTCAGCCCCTCACCCCCCGATGTCGATAGAAGGAGCAGGTTTGTTCAGAGGAAGGCAACAAAGTAAGGTGAGGCAAACTGATGGGATGGGACAGGATCTTTACCCATCACAAAGGCTGCCTGTCAATAGCTCTGATTACTCGCTGGTATTCGCAAGTAGCTGTAGGGGAAACACCAGCATCTCTCCTCAGTGTCACAGGTGGCAAATAGAAGGTGACTTCTCCGTCCCTGCCTCCCCAGGCTCAGTGCTTATAATCGCACCCAACACTCAAAAAGCCAGGATGCAGCCTTGCATGGCTGAGCACTGAGGTGCTGCTGACACCTTACCTCCTCAGCAAGTCTCTGCAGTGTTTCCAAGTTGTTTGCCTTTGATGCTTTCAGGGCATCCAGTTCTTCATCTTTAGCGTCCATGTCATTTTCATACTTCTCCACCCAGTATTCCAGCTTCTCTTCCATCTTCTGCACAAGGACAGAGTGGTGCTCAGCATGGTACAAAGAGTGTACAGAGGAAAGATTTGCTGATGTTAAGTGGCCTGCTTGTCAGGATGGTGGTAAGAGTCCTGTAAATTTTGCATGGTCAGTGTTTCCTTCTCGTCCTGAAAGGATGAGAGCCAAACCCCTAGGACTAGTGATAAATTATCGGTGGCTAGAGGCCCTTCGCTGAGGCTTCACCATGGAATGTGCAGCACTGGGCTGGAAATGAAGAAAGACTAGTTTTGGGCTTCCAAAGGTACATGAAGAATGGAGAGGCACTGGGGGTTAGTTCTGTGCAGTCAATCCTGGTGAAGTGTCAACCAGAAGCCATTTTTTGTGTGTATACAGAGGGAGGGGGGTTAAGAAACAAGAATTTGTCAGTGAGGAAGCTTTTATTGTCTGTCCAATTGCCTGCCTGCTTTCTGGATTAAGCTTAGTGCACCAGGAATAAGGTCCCAGGGGAGAGCACTTCACGCTATTTCAGGTTGTAAACTTGGCTTTGTCTCACTCGTAAATAGGAGGGCAGGTGTTGCTGAAACAGTCACCCAGATGACTTCCTCCCATTCACGAATAACCTCTCCATAGCAACAAACATGATTGCTTGCATGGCAAAATAATCTGAGGAAAACATCAATCTCATTATGGCATCACAGCTGGACACTCAAGGGAGATGGAGGCCATGGTCATCCTCTTCTCTCTGGGCCCCTGTAAAGCCACCAGCTGCTGTCTGGGGACAGAGAGGCTTGTACTTTGCCTTCTGGTAGTGATCAAACAGGCTTCAGCTTGTACTTGGAAAGTCCCCTCGCTATGAAGTGTTGATCAAACTAAGGCTCTGAGTTAGAGAGGACATTATTTAATTGCTCACAAGATACAACACTTTTTGCATTCACATTAGTTGGGTTTTTTTAATTTATTATCTGCTATCAAATCTTGTACTGGCAGTGATGTTAGGGACCCTGTGGTAGTACAGGTCTTCTTCCAGTCATACAGTTTATGAGTTGTTTTCCAGTTTTATTCACTTTAATGGGCACTGCTGTTGATGATAGGAAAGCTCTGAACCTCTGGACCAACAGCACAATTCATGGTTCTTTGCTGATGAAAATCTGCACAGTGATTGTGAATTAGCAATTACACAGCCCCTGACTCTTCCCGAGATTAAGATGAGGCCAAACTGGGCTGGCAGTTTGTGTCTTTCCCTTGTCAGCACCCCGTCTGTGAATAAACAATGCCAGTCAGTACAAGAACTCTGATTTTAAGGAAATGTATCCAAACCTAACAAATCCCAAATCTGGGAGAGCTGGGTTATCTGACACCTGAGGAAAAGCAGTCACTCAAACAGCAGCAATCATGAATCTGGCAAATTTGATGGGGGAATAACTGGTTTTCTTTAGGCACTGATAGACGATTGAGCGTTTATCGGTTGCCCCGTGAAGCATTAGCAGACAGTGACACGTACCTTATGGTGCTGCCTGAGGAAATTTTCAATCTCCGTGTGGACTCGAATCTCCTCATCGGTTTTGCTCCTCAACTTCTGCGATCAGTGTGGACAGAAAACATGAGGGACAACGTTAGTGCCCACGTGTGTGCACACGTGCTGCTGAAAGCCCAGCTGGTGAGCAAGAGTGCAGGAGCTCTCTGTGTATCCACATTTTTCCAGGGACAGAACATTTTTCCAAGGCAGCCCTTGCCCCTGGGCCATCCATGAGAAAAGGACAACTAGGTCAGACCTTAATCAGCCAAAAAAATCCCAAGCTTGCAAAGCCAGAACTGTTTCCTAGTCCGATTTACCTTACGGCCACGCAAACAGCTCCATCAGCACAACGTGCTGTGGGCAGTGCTGAGAGCTCAGGGCACTTGTGTTGCTAAACAGGCTCGTAGCTACAGCCTTTGGACACGGTTCTGGGTCTGTTTCTCTGATGATGGTATTAGTTTATTCAGTCTCGGCCTCCAGCTACCATCTCCTGCAGCCATGCTGCTACTGTTCACAGGACTGGACAGAGAAGCAATGGAAGAGATAAAGATTTCTAACCTGGATGAGTTCCCTGATCCAGTTCAAGCAGTTGTGTAGGTGACTGTGATGGGGAATAGAAAGGGCACCTGGGAGTGAGGGAGGACTCTTTCCTTACTAGCTAGAGATGTCTTCTAGCAGGGGCTGTGGGGAACAGCTTACCTGAATTTCCTTGGTCAGGACATTCTCTGCATTGCTGCAATTCTTCTGGTTCTGATAGGTCTGGAGATCTGTGCTTTTCTTCATGTAGTTGCTCTCCATGTCTGTTTTGGCCTTCATCTCTCGGAGCTCATCTTTGAGGTAAGCAATTACACTATCTCGGTTCTAGTGGAGGAGACAGAAGAAGCATAAAAGAAAGCCTGGATACTGAGGTCACTCTTCACTCCCTGATAAACTCAGAAGAGACAAGGCTTTACACTTTCCCTGAATATTGCTCCATTTCAACCTCTGCTTCAAAGGGGAGTTTGGTTTGTAACCCATGCAGAAGGCAATAAACCCATCAGTGGGGAATAATTACCTTTGGAGAGGGTGGAGTGATGAACAGAGACAAGCCAGGCCTTCTGGTCTCTGGGCCAGGAATGGATTCAAGCATGCTTATTATAAGCATGAAAGAAGCCCAGTAATTTCAGTTGCTTAAAATTAGGCTTTATTAACCTCTTGGATTAGGGTGTCTCAGTGAGTGAGCATCTGTAAGAGGAGGATAATGCCTCAGCCCCACATAAGTCAAAGTTTGATTTCCTAAAGTATACTCTAGTCCTTGGATTCATTTTTTTTTCCTAGTCAAACACAACCTTAGGAACAGGTGAAAATCTAATCTTGTCTCGCTCCTGTGTTTAAACAGCTCTTTCTTGCAATCTTACCAGGTAGATAGTGTTACAAGAGTGTACACCCAGGGCGAGGGAGAAGTGCCAAGGAAAAGCTGGCTATGCGCTCCCAGCCTCTCCACATGCTTTGTTCCACAGTGGAGCTGAGCTTTCCTGGGGGAATTCTGTCCCCAGGAGCTCTCCCATGGGCAAGAATCCTGAGCCAATGTGCCCCATTTGTCCTGCTTTTGGAGCGTGCTCAGGGAGCAAAGTGCATTTCCTTGATTGGGATTGTTGTTTTGTTTCCTCCTTAATGAATTTCTTTGAGTAATAGATAAAAGTTCATTAGTCTGGGGTTGGAAGTTGGAAAAGAACCACCTGTAAAATGAAAAAAACTCTAGACTTTTGTATTAAGATTTTAAAAGGTCATCAAAGTCTCCTGTGCAATTATGCAACATGAATCTTAACGCCTCTGGTTTGGCACCCGATTGCTCCATTACAGCCTCTCACTTTGCCTTCCTGCCACGCTGTGACAAGTTTCACATTCATCAGCCAAACCTTGCAGCTGAAGATGAAGTACCAAAGCTCTGGCATTTAAATGTTTTGAAGCCCACATATCTTGTCTCTGAAGCACCCTCGCATTCCTTAGCTGTGTAAACATGGAAAAATGCCACAGGAAGAAGCCAGCTCAATAGTGCTGTGTTTAAAAGCCTCTGCAGCATGACTCATTTGGAAAAGGTTTCCTTGTAAGAAGAGTTTGGAACGGTTAGAAGGAAAATCTTTCTCTCTGCACCCCTTGTCGGACATAGTTAAGAAGAGTGAAGTACATTCATGAGGCTCAGGACAATTAGGGCCTTGGCCGATGCTGTTTCGTGGCTTTTAAAGTCGTGACTTCAGGTTTTTTTGAAGGTTTCCAACATCAGATATTATTTTATGGCCTTATCATCATATGATTGCAGACAGCTACAGACATGACCTGTTTATGGGCAATGGCCTTTGTTTTCTCTGGTATGAAATCTTGGTGGGCACTTGGAGAGGTTGTGTTCCTGGTCAGTGGACATGGGAGGTGACCGTGCCACCTTATTTTGAGATTGTCTTCCTGTATCGTGGTGGAATCATGTCTAAGCTGGGGGGCTGGCAGAGGGACTGGGGAGATGCTAATGAAAAACAACATTTTTTTACAGTGCTGAGTCTCAGCAACGCCAAGTGCTGCTGATGTCCTTGTGTTACTGCTGTCTGCTAAGGACCTGCAGACGGGTCAGAAAAGAAGGCTCAGAAAGTACCCAGATATTCACGATGTGGGGTAGAGCAGGAACACTTCACTGGGTTTTTGGGTTTTTTTCATTTCATATTTTAGTAAAGCAGAGGAAAAAGTGATTTTGATTCCAGTGCCCTGGGCCTCAACCCAGATGGGGGGGCCCATCTGCTCTGTTTGTTTTCTTTGTTGTACGGCAAGTTTGCGGTTTGGATTGGGTCTGTGGTGTTGTAAAACATCTTCGTTAGAGGTGGGGAGTCTGGGGGCTCGGTTACACAATCCAAAGCAGATGGGAAGTGAAATGCAAAACCCCACTGGTGGTTTACAGCAACGCATTGGTTTGGAGAGGGAAAGTCGGCTGCAGGCGTGTGGGCAGCCACGGCCACGGCTGATGGACCTGGTCCTGCAGAACCAGGGCACGTTTGGTGTTTGGCTGCAGGTAGTAAATGTGGCAGTAAATCCCCACAAGCTGTGGGCAGCATCTGTAGAGTACACTGTTCCCTGAACTTCAGGGACAGGCACTGGGAAAATGAGTTAATGTTTATTCATTCTGGTTTATCATAGCAAAGGTCCCAGCCAGGACACGGAATGCTTTCATAGTTAATGCAGTAAACCTTTGGGCTGCTTATTTGGGATGACTTCAGCACTGAATCTGCCAAGCCAAAGATGCAAAACCATACCTCATGTGTCCAAAACTATCACAAAACAGGCAGAGACTAAGATCAAAACCCAGGAAATAGTTGTCAGGAGCCAGTCTGCTTCGCAAGCAGGTAAACAAGCTGATTTTCTCTGATCTCTCAGCTCGCAGACATCAGCTCAGAGGCCTGTCTGCTGCTGTCAGCCGGTGCCATAGGAGCCTGCCCCACAGATGCTGCTTGGCTGCAAAAACAACTGCGCTTTGGAGAGGGTCTGTGCGCTCCCGTGTTTTCATTTACTGTGATTTATCTCCCTTGCGAGTGCCACCAAGATGTCTCAGCTCTTCCACAGCACTTAGTATTTACAGTCACTTAAAATCCAGCTGGTTACAAAAATAGCAAACGGGAGTAAACAGCCTGAGGAATTTCTCCGGCCATTGGATAACCCGCCCCACCACCCGCCATTTGGCAGGCACTGGGGGGGCTGGGGAACGGGGGCTGTGCTACGTGCGGGCGGGCAGCGCGCGGCAGAGGGCCCTGCTCTGGCCTCCTTGCTCCCACAGCGAGCACGTCTGAGCTCCAGTGTCTCCCCTGGCAGCTGTGCTATCTCAGCTTGCAAAGCCTGAAGATATGCTTAGATCTCCACACCTGCTGCAGCCTGCGGGACTCGCTCCCCCTCAAACCACAGCGTGCGGCCTACAGACGCTCCAAGGAGGCCGTAGCCCACATCCCTGTCCCAGCTGCCAGAACATCCCCATGCTGCACACCCTGGAGAAATGCCTCAGCTGAAAGGACAGCGGGCCTGGAAGGTCACCCAACTCCAATGTAACGGCTTCTGCAGCCCCTGCTAGCTCACCTCTGACCCCAAGCATGGCGGGAGCGAGCTGTGCGAGGGGCAGTTTGCTGGCAGAGGGAGCGGACCCGTTGGCAGCAACGCTCTTGGCGAAAGCCCTTTCCCTGTGGAGATAGGTTTGAATCTAGTGCATCAGCTCCGGGTCCCACTGAGCTGCCCTGGGGCTCTGCCAACAGCGGAATGAAGTCACCCAGTAGCTCGGGACTATCACAAACCTTGTGCCTTCAACTGTAATGGCCTGGTGCATTTCTCCAGTAGAAGTGTGCACTGGTGGGTGTGTAGACACATTTAAACCATTCTCCCAGAACACTTTGTTGATGCATTTATCCTCCTGGGAGAGGATAAGGGGCAGACACACAACAGATTTTAACCCAAAAGCACTACCAAGCAG
Source organism: Actenoides lindsayi (assembly GCA_025331215.1). NCBI lineage: Eukaryota > Metazoa > Chordata > Aves > Coraciiformes > Alcedinidae > Actenoides > Actenoides lindsayi. The sequence continues at coordinate 14,219 of WTSP01027289.1, read as the reverse complement.
CAAAAAGATACAGTGGAGCTGGGTGTGTTATGAGACCCTACACAGAATAAAAGTTATGGACCTGTTTTCACTGGTACCATGGTGCGAGGTCTTGGTTTTCTGTCTGGTAGGTAGCCTGCAATATTACTGCTTGTGATACAATTACACCATGACTTGCACACATGTATGTCATGAGTACACCACAAAACCTACAGGACGTAAAACGTCTTGGGGTGAATAGCAAGGCAGTAATTCTAAAGTTTACATTTCCTGCATTTTTATGTTCAATTATACAATGCTATAAGACACCAACTTGTTTCAAAATCTGCACAGGCTGCCACCACTTGTCCAGGAAACCAGAGAAAGTGAGTATTTTCGTACAAGCTAGAAAAGGAACGCTGCAGCAGCAGGGAGCTCCTGTAGCCAAACCAGAGCTATCAGTGATGTTCCTGCGTGGAAGGGTAAGAGCAAAACCAGACAGACCATTTCAGCTTCGTCAGAGACATCGGTGCTTTCCAAGAGGAAAGAAAACAAAAAGCATTTGATTTGTGATCCATTAGAAAGAAAAATGAGCCGAGCAGGCTAATATAGCATCCATTAGCATCTCATTAAGAGGTAGCAAGGATGGAAATGCAAACATACAGGCAACATGTGTGAAGCAAAGACCGTGTTTTTCTGGTTCCATGATTAGATTTGCTGGCTTTTGTTTCCTTATCCACTAGACTGGAGACAACCATGTAGGCCTTTGTCTATAGGTCTGCGCATTATTATTGTTCAAAGTACTCCCAAATGAGCAAGCTGTACTTTTGTGTTTAATTAGTTGGCAAGGTGACAAATCATGCAAGTGTCTGTAAAACTGCCTATGGGAAAATCCCAGATGAAGCAAATAGAAATTATTCTCCCTTGGGAGACACAGTGAGACACCATTATTTTTGGCACAGGAGGAAAGTACTACTTGAAAGTAGCCTTGTCTTTGATTTGTTATCAAAGCTGAGACTATAAGAAAGCCTTAAGCTGAAAATATAAAAACAAAATCCCAGATGAGTGCAGATCCCACTTGATGCGGCAAAAAGCAAGAATCACATTAGCAGAAGGTGCTGAAAGAACATGGAGAAGAGCACCCCCTCAGCCTGAGAGCTACAGACCTTCTGACTGTGAGAGGTAGGAGAGGTGTAGGGCAGGACACAGAAGTGCCCAGCGTGACTGCACAGGGCCAGGACATTGCTGCTGGTGGGAGACAGGGTGACTACAGCCCCCTATACAGTAGTCCCCAGGAGGCATTAAACCAGAAACAGATACATATAACATGCACAGGCACTGTGAAGTTTGAGGAGCACTACACAGAACTACCTTATGATATTCACTAGCTTGGGGAGTGGGAGAACAGGAGCTTCCCAGGAAACATGAGAATCTAACTGAGAAGGGACAATGTGCAGAAGCAAATGGATAACACACAGTCTCTGAGCTTATTTCATTGAACTGCCACCCAGGTGGCAGGGGACTTTTGGGTTGTCCCATAGCAACTGGAAATATGGTCCCATACCATTTCCAGTGGCAGTAAGTAAGTATATATAGATGTATACAGCTCCCCTTTTCAGGCCTGGTTCTGACCTCTATATACTTCAGATGTTCTGTTCAAATCCGTAGAGAAAAAAAAAAAAAGTTCATCCTACATTTCTCTTTCAGTTCCCACAACTGTTCTTTCTTGGTTTGTCTCCTAACCTGCTAACTTTCCATTTCCTTCAGTGACTCGAGTCCTCTCCTCTCCATTAAACTTTCCACTGCACATGTAGCCACACTGCCAACACAAAACCTTTGTGTTCTGTAACCTGTTACTTTACCAGCATCTCAGTGGCTTCAAATTCCTCTCTGCAACAAACTGTATCCTGGCTTGGTTACTGTCCACACTTTTGTCCAAAGACAGAATTCAATGATACCAGTTCTTTCCTCAGATGATTCCCTTGCTGCCTCCCTGCTCAATACTGAACCAAGCATCATATCCTGTTCCTTCTTATAGTCCTGGTGTAGCTCTGAACCTACCTGCCTGCCTCTTCCTTATTTGCTCTCACATGCTCTTTCCTGCCTCTGCAGGACTGGGCTATGTTTCCATGTTTCTGCAGAGAACTCCATGTTCTTTTGCTCTAAAGCACATATGGGCATCAAGTCTGAGCTGTCTGGTGAGCATCAAAGTGACCAGTGACATGCCGTTCGATTGATCTGCACTTGTGTAGCAAGTCTGACATTTCCAGAATGCCCCACATTTACTGTGCACGCAGACACCAGTTGCATGCTGCAGACAGAAGGGCTGAAGCTTTCCAGAGAGATCAAGTTGCCAGCGTACGTGCAAGCACATTGATCTGCCCTTGTGTACAACTCCCATGTTTTGGGATTTTTCTAACACCTGAAAGCCTAGAAATAGAGATTAAAATGATGACATTTTCCCCAAGCTAAATTGCAGTTAGAAAAATGATATGCCCCTTTCTCAGGTGTCTTTCTCACTCCCACATCATCACATTTTCTTCTCGGCCAGGTGTCACGTCTGCACGCGTAAGTATGACAGAACCTGAGATAGTGCTACGTGCAGATAACCTCCTTCGTGTTGATTGCACACATCCATGCTTTGCCACTCCCAGCAGTGTTCTGGGGGGGATTCTAATTTGATCATGGTCTCTCAAGATTATGAGCATTCTGAGCTCCCATTTGAAAACCACTGGACACTGCTCTTAAAGGCATTAGCAGGCTTATTCAAAACATGAATTTTTATTGCAATTACTCTGCCTCTGTGTTCCTAAATGATGGGTCACTATAGATACCACACGTCCTCTCATCTGAGCGCTAGTTCCTGGGTAGCAGAGGTGAGCTTGCTAACAGGCTTCCCCTCTGGCATGATGCCCAGGGCTAAGTGATCTCACCTGAAGTTCTATTTCAGTTTCTTTCTTGACATCTTGCAGCTGTTTCTCAAGTGACTTTATCTCCTTCTTTCCTTCCTCTTCCCTGTAGAAAAAGGGTAAAAGGCAATCACTTGAATATATAAAAAAAAAAATAAGACAAGAGCTGTTTACCTAGAAGGAGAAGTTCTTGGCTGAGGACTGCCCTACTTATTCTGCTCACTCAATGAGTTTATAACAGCTGAACTGAAAGAAGCACACACAAAATCTTGGCCTGATTCTCCAGACCAGCAGAAGACAAGCCCCTTCCTGTGGCTGAATAGCAAAAAAGCATTCACCTCTTCCCCCTGAGCCTTGGGGAGACAGCAGACCTAGAAGTCAGGAACAGACACTCCTCACCAAAACTAGTGACTTGGTAAATTCATCCCAAAAGGAGAGGTGCACAGACTGAGCAAAAAGGGGGGGAATGAAAGGGAGAATGAGCCAAAACCCAGGGAATGCTCTTATTGAAAGCCTGGACTGGACTTGAAGATGATGCAATTCCTATAGCAGAGAGGGAAGAAGACTCTAACTGAGTGGCAGTTGCTGCGTTTCAGGCAAAACTCGTTTCTGTGCAGAAATGTGCCTAAGCAGCAGGCAGTGACAATTGTCATCCAAGTTTCATCACAGGTAAGGAATATGGGTTTTTTGCTTCATATTAGACTTAAAATCTTTCAGAAAACACTGCCTCGGATTCTCAGATCCATGAAGGGATATGAGCCAAAGCCAAAAGCCGTGGAGCTGTTTACCTGTTTGAAACAAAACAGATGCAGTCATGTTCTAGGTCTTATTATTATCTTATTTCACGAAGTGCTTTTCTAAGCATTTATGCTTATGATTTGATTTTAAACCAGTAAATACTAGAGTTGGTACCTGAAACTTTGTACCCTGTCCCAAGCATTTTATTTTCAGAGCCCTTAGCTGGGTAAGTGTGATTTAAAAAAAGCTGCTGATAAGGAGTTCCAGTCTTAGTGCAGACTTCTTTCAGACCGGTGTATTGACAAAAAACCAGACAAATATACATCATACAGAAGGACAGCTCAAGTTCATTCCATGTTTAACAGGACGGACAACATAGTGGCTCAATATGACTGATAGAATGGAATAAAAATGTTTGTGTCCTGATTATAATGTCTGCTCCTTTCTGCCTGCCAGCATTGAATAGTTACTCCACAAGCAATCGCTGCTTTCGTTTTTGCTTTCTTTCCCTTCCATGACTAAACAATAAATCCCTTGGTTTTAGACAGTGGAAGTGTTGGGTTTCATGCTTGCAACCACACATTTCACTGGAAGCTGGGGACTTGTGCTGGAGGCAGGCCACTGAGCCACCGCCAGAGCTGTTCTAGTAGGTTGGACTCATGACAAATCATGACTTACAGCAGCTTTGCTTTCTACCCTAAACGATGTGCCTGAGCTGCTATCCAGAACAAAGCAGCTTTAAAACGGTCAAATACTTCTCTGATGACTGCTACTCTCTCTGACAGGCTGGGGACTGAATCAGAGCTTCACATGCTAAAAAAAACCTCCAGCCCTCTAGTATGCAGAAGTTTGAGCTAAGAAATCACCAGTTTGAGCTGACATTATAACAAATCTGTACCCTATCAGATTTGGGACAGCAGAGGATCTATAATGCAGTGGCTGGTGGATTAGCCTTAAATAAGATGACTGCCTCTGTCACCATCTGTGCCAGTCTCTTGTTGCAACTGGGAAAAGGGAGCATATTAACATATGGGTCAGAGCAGATCCTCCTGGGCTTCACATAACCTAAAGTCCATATGTTGCTGGCCCTGCTTTGAGCAGATTCTCTGCTGCTCTGGCTTTCACTGGGGACAAGGAGTTAAAGATCAGGGAGCTCCTACACCACGTTATGTTTTAATTGATATGGAGCAGCATTTGCATTGATGCAGAGGCACTGGTGTTGACCGTGGTGAAAGCTCAGGCAATTCCTACCTCAGATCAGTATCAGAACCATCAGTTATTTCTTTTTGAAAGGGAAAGAAGCAATTTGTAAAGCAAACAGGATAATTCAAACTGGAAAATGCAGAGTCCTTTCCGTATCTTGGGGTTGTTTGTTTGTTTGTTCTTTTTTTAGCATGTACTGAGGGTGGATAAACTTTGAGCATTTAAGCAGGAAGGTACCAAACATAACACTGACCTGATGAGGAAGTCATGAAACTTGCTCTTTTTTGCCTTCTCTCTCTCATTCGCTTCCATCAGGCTATTAAATGTTCCTGATTCCTGTATCCTTTTCATAGTGATTGTAATTACATCAGTTGCATACTGCCTGCCAGGAAGAAAAGCAGCACAACAGTAGTTTATAGGTGCTGGTACTAAGGTGTCTGTCATCTTTATCCATCATTATTTACAGCTAAAAAGGTAAGGAAATACAAGATCACATTTCTGTTCTTATGTCTATCAAATTTAGGAGTGCTTCTCCCATGGTACCAGCTTCTTGTACGTCTGGAGAACTCTGTATTAGGAGCTGGTTGAAGTTTATAATCTTAAAATGCTGCTCTAGGAAATAGCCAAGTGGCACAGACATACCCTGTGCTGTGCCAGACTGCTCTGCCATCAGACTGCTGGCCTGCAGTAGCCACGACAGCTAGGTAGATCTTGGACAATGAGCCATGAGGATGCAGACAAGATATCCCTATGAAGGGATATCTGGGTGCCAAAATATTCCAGTACAGCCCTAAGGTGATCTCTAACAAATACATGAGCTTGCGATTTGTTAAATTTCATGGTGCCTATGGTATTTATATTTTAGATGCTTTTTCCTCATTTGTGTTAGGATCTTCTTTAAGCCCTTTGTTGAAATAACAGGAAAGGACAGAAGGCAGCATGCAGAAATGCAAATTGAATGCTCAGCTCCCCTGTCTGTCTCTTAAACCAAAGGCTGTAAGTATTTCTGCAAATCAAATCACTTGATTAAGAGCATGAATTCAATTTATTTTTAAAAAAGAAACTCATTGGTCTTTATACACATTATGTGTTCCATAATGGAGAGTGGCTGCAGCTGCTGTGGAGGCTCTGCATGCCCTGCAGGATAACCAAGCTCACAAGGCAGTGCTTAGATCCCACTTTGTACAGATCTGCCAGGGGACGCTGACTCCAGATACCAGAACACCAGCACTGACTGGATCCCAGTAGGAATTCCACCTGAGCGACCATTATTAGCTGAGTAGTATTTGCAACTCCATTCAAAATAAACTGATTGTCATTACTTGGCACCCAGAGGCAAGCAAAGGCCAGAACTAAATGGCCTGTGAAGCTAGACTCCACTGTCCTCCTTAGAGGTACTTCTTCTGGACCAAGAGTAAGGTACACTAGCAGGGGTAGAGTATTTTTGCTTTCAAGAGATAGACTGAGACCTTACAGTTCTGAGCATCCCCCATCACACTTGTGCTTCACTCACCGGTCAGCCTGAATTTTTCTGAGCTCCTCTACAGACAGAGCACTGTGTTTCATGGCCCTGTTGTAAAGCTGTTGGGTGCTTCTTAGATCTTCACTTTTGCCCAGCTGCTGCTTGTGTTCGATGCTTTTCTGAGACATGGCAGTAACTGTTTCCCCACTCCCTTTGCTTGCTGAGGTAAGCTCTTGGTAGTTAGTGTCCAGCTCCTTCTGCGTCTCTATCATTTCTTTCATTTCCTGGATACCAGTCTAAAAGAGAGTAAGAGAGACCTGCTTGCACACTGGGCAGCAGAAATAAACCCTCTGCAATGTTATGTGAGAGAAAGAAAAACTGATAATAAACTAGAATGAAGCTATACTAAGAGCAGTTGATAGTATATATTATGTTATGCAAAGAGTAGAAGAGTAGAAAGGTTTATCTTGGCTGGCTTTGAGCACACAATGTAGGCTTAGTAAAGTTTACGAGATCAAATGTTCTGAAGTGACAGGACAAGAAAAGGCCTCATAAGGTGAATTCATCTGTCCCAAGAGATGATGGTTCAGCCTGTGTCATTCCTGACATGTTCTTAATGACCTCCAGCAACGGAGACTGCTCACCCTCCTGCCATTGCCAGCACATCACAGCAATCTTTACCATAACAAAGGGGTTTTTTTCTCCTCAGCTGCAGTTGAGCCCCTGGCTTCTTGTCCTAGTTTCTGTAGGCACAGAGAACAAATCATTCCATCCTTCTTTGCAGCAGCTTTTATGTAGTGTTAGCCTGTTTCCCCCTTCCTTCTCTCCATCTTAGTCATTTCCCACTGTCTGACACCATGACCCTTCCCTATGATATTATTGTTGTAACAAGAGCTGAGATGTGTGGAAATAAAAGTGATAGACATCAGCTATCTGCTTAGTTGGGTTTTTTTTGAGTGACAGCAGAGGAAATATAACATGAATCAAAGAAGAAATTCAAAATATTGGCACCTCTCTTGTACATGGAAAGGTATTTTGTGGCCATGTATAATCTTACTAAAAAAGAAAAAGCCCCAGAAAAGCAAAAGCACACTGTACAACCAGCTGAGGCCTTGCTTCTAGGGGTTTCTCTGCTCTATGTGCTGTGGGTAAGAATGCAGGTGTATACACTCGGACATTAAAAGAGAACATTTTCTTGCTGTCTGCTGGCATCTCGGTGGCTGAACACGTAAAAGCAGCTTGGCTGAAGGCCTCTCCCTAGTCCACAGCTGCCTCCTCCCCACCCTGGCTGCTTGGGGAAATGGATTACAGAACTCGCTGAGCTGAAACATTTTCCAGCAAAAGGAGGAAGAAAAAAAAAAAAAGATGAATTTATTTTTAGCAGCAGCACCAGTTCTCAGTCCAGATCTCTGCACGACCACACTCACGTTTGTGCCAAGACAGCACAGAGGGCAGATGTAAACCAAGCTGCCGGGACAGCAGCTGGGTATCCAGCAGTACTTCCAAGAAGTTACTTGTTGAGAGAGGCTCCTGCAGTGATCTGAGACACTGTGGAGTCTGTAAGGGCAGCACGCAGGGCACTGCAAGGGGCTGCTTGGTTCTGAGTCTCCTGGATATCTCCGGGGGGGATGAATCAGCCCCTGGCAGTGCCGGACTGGCCACTGAACTACAGGAGGAGTCTGGGTGACTGCGCGCTTCACTTTTGGGCAGGGAAATTTAAGTTAAATGAATTGCATGTAAAGTACACAGAGCAATAAAAATTACGTAGTTAAGTAGGAAAAAAAGGATTTAAATAGTTTGCTGGTGATGGCTGTACTTCAGAAAGAACTAATTTTGGCAAATGAACTGCTTTAATATCATGTAGATTTTATGACTGTTCTAACAGATGCTTTTCAACGTCTGGGAAAGTTCAAGACAGGCTATAACCAGATTGTTTGTAAACAGTAAAGACTTACACACTAATAATTACCCAATAATTACGTAAGAGCAAGGAGTTTGTAAACTGCATGTGTTACCATCTGTGTAGTGTCCTAGCTGTTTGTCTTTCGTGCAAAATTCAGCAAATAGAAAGGCTGCCTTCCTCTGGGGGATGCACTGTGCAAGGCCATGTACAGGAGTCCCCAGTTTGGAAAATCAGTGAGGTGCTGGCCAGCACTGTGCCTAATCCTCACAAAAATGTCATCCACTGAAATGTAGATGTCAGTCTTCGGACACATTAATGATTTGTTGGACGGACAGAAGGCCGGGGTGCTTTGCAAATACAGGTCTTCTACAAATACGATCAGAACAGGCAAATGTAAACTGAGAAACAGGGAGGAGTAGCAAATTACAGAGCACCAGAGTTAGCAAGCAGCTTTCCTAAGCCATTTTCTTGTTTCTAAATTGTTTCCTTCTCAATTTGTTTTGGCATCTTTAAGAATGCAAGTAGGGTTTGTAGTCTGTGAGAAAAATGCATTTGAAGAAGTGACTTGGTAAAAATGAGCATCTGTGATTGAAGAGAAAATCCAAGGAGTTTTCTCTGTAATTTAAGTGTACCTTTAGCAGCTCTATCAACCTGAGTCTGTGTGTCTGAAGAACAACTCCTAGTGTCCTAGAGACATGCTGTGTCTGTGTGTCTGAAGAACTCCTACTGTCCTAGAGACACGCCCTTTCTCTGTGTGTGAGGCTTGTCACCCAGCTCTGAAGTGGTTAGAGGCGAGGCTGGGTCTCTGCGCTGGGAAGGGCAGGAGTGCCCTCTACGGCACACAATGAGCATCCATCGCGCCCGGATCAGCACCCTCTGCAACACCGGCTGCTCCTGCTCCTGCTCCTGCTCCTGCTTTCAGTGGGCTTTTTGTAAAGCGGGTGCAAGGGAAGGACGTAAAAAAACCCAGCATATAGATTTACCTTCCTCCTGCGTTCTTAAGTGGTACATTAGAGTGAACAGCATTAGATCTGAAAACTGAGATCCCAGGTTATTTCCACACTGGTCACACATTTTCTTTTGAGTTCCTCTTAAAAAAAGTTTCAAAAACCTCTTTAAACAGGAGACAGCCTGCTACATCACTTCAAATACATGACAACAGAACTTAGAACCGTTTGCCCCTCAGGATGATCCCGTCCTCTTTCCTATGTCTATCAGCTACCAGAAATACCACGACACCTTCCTCCACGGCCACAAACCTCTGCCTGAGCATTAGGGCTTCTTCCTTGTTCTGTCTATCTCTGCCCAAACCCTCTTTGTTATGCTGCCTATTAGAAAACAACTAATTAATAACGGTCGTTGAGTATGGGTAGTTACTAATATATTGTGAAGTGGAATCTTTCTTAATTCATTGTCTGTGGGTACTGAAGGAATTTTAGAGTGGACAGGAACAGAAGTACCCTGGTTTAAGTACTTTCAAATGTCCCGTTCTTTTGCATTTTAAAACCAGAAGAACCCACTATAAGAACTGTAAGAAAATGTATAAGAAGTATAAGAACCTAAATATGTTTTGGTTCCTTTTTTCTAATCCTTTGCTTTTCCTCTAACTACCACAATTTTAAAATTACAAACCCAGGAACCTCATCTTGTGTCAGTAGGGTCCTTTGCACAAAGTCTTGCCAAAGGCCTCTCAGTGACGCTGCAGTATCAATACTAAAATTGGTCATCCATGCACTTTTATTGTGTTTCTTCACCCAAGAGTCATGGAACACTTGGCAGAAAAAAAAAATATCTGAGTTGATTTTTAAAAAAATGCAGCTAGAAGATCTAAAACCAGGCCAAGAAGAAAACCAAGACAGATTTCTTTAAAGAGGAAGGGTACAGGCACATACATGGCTGATGTCTGTCTCGTGCTCACATGAAACTGGGATGATGTAGCCAAGAATGGAGAGCTGATCGACACAATTCTCCAGCACAGCAGTAAACAGCAGAGCTTCCAGGTGAGTCATTTTTTCCATTTCTTTAGTCACTGTGGTCTTGCTAAGAGGAACAAAGGCATAAGATACCAGTGAGAAAGACACTGTGGTGTTAGTAATGTTAGTAACAATAGTTTTAGAGGTAAAGCTGAAATAGCCTATTTGCAGCCTTTCGTGTACTTCCCTAGCTTTGCTGATAACCTTTCATGCGGCATTTATAGGAGGAGCCCCGCTCTGCTAAGGGCTGCATTCAGGGGCAGTGGCAATGGTTAGCTTTCATAAAAGAAAGAAGGTGCTGGTCCCTCCTAGGGTGGCTCTGGATAGATAGGCTGAGAAGGGAATGGATAGGGAAGGCATAACTGGGTGGGGTGGCCTCACCTCCCCTCTCAGTTCAAGGGAGACCAGCGTTTTGTGGCAGACTTGGTGCTTTGGGAAATAATGGAATGCAGGTGCCTTTTTAAAAGAAAAAAAATGTAAAAATCCCCAAGTCTTAGAAAATCTCAGATGGTGAACCTTCATGCTGTGATAATTCCTTGTTACTGCTCTGTAGCCTTAACACTTTCATGATTCCTGACCCCTCAGCAGGAACTGATACCACTTTAAGATGCTGAATGTCAAACAAGAACCAGTATCTAGAGTAAGTGAACTATCCAACGTTTTGTGCTGTTCTATCATAGATTACATTTCAAACGTGAAACTGATGTATGCTTTGCTTGGAACATCATCCTTACACATCCCTCTGCCTTGCTTACAGATGGAATATTGTGAAAGTGCATCTAGGGAACGGTGGAAATTCACTGTTAATGCAAGTGAAATTGGTCCATTTGGAAAAATACATAAGAAAGCACCTGTATAGAAATGGAGAAATTCTCTGAGATTTTTTTATGTTTTGGTAAGCCATGAGATGATCCCTTGAAACCCAGTACTGACACAACAGGTATTTCTTGTATAACACCTAGGGCAACTGGAATCTGAGATGACCAAGATCCTAAACGTCCTTGCAATGGAAGCATCAGAATCCACGAACAGAATCTTCCTCTGGCTGTGCTACCTACAGCTGGGTTTGTGCCAGCTATAAAACCCTTGAATAAATCTAGGGGTCTGCAGAATATTATGGTCCCATCTGAAAGCATGCCAAGGAATACATCAGACAATTCCTGTCAGCACGATGAACAGGGTAGAATCTATGATTCTATTATTCTATCTTGTTCATCGTGCTGACAGGAATTGTCTGATGTATTCCTTGGCATGCTTTGGACATATTCTAAGAAAATTAAAGATGTTTAGATGCAGTTATGCTCTGAACCACTGGAAATCCATGATTTTTCATAAGCAACTTTACAAGTGTTTATTAAAATGCATACTTACTGGGACCTCTCTGAAACCATTCCCATTTTTCCTTGTTCTTTTTTGGTGTGTTTTGGTTGACAAAAATACAGTAATTTGCAGTTAGAAGATGAAATTAATTTCACTTGGGCAGAAAAAATAGGCCACTTTGCAGTGCAGGTTTATTAGATGCTTATCAGTACAGAATAGGCAAAACAAACAAAAATAACTTAGATTTTATGTATTTGTTTCTTGATGCCCCTGTCTCTTGCAGTAAGCTGTTTAAAGCCACGTTTTCCAGTGTACTGTCTGTTGTAATAGGACACAGCTCTCCTCGTGCATAACACACATAGCCAAAGAGGCTGCAGTATTGCTCCTTTCAGCCTTAGACCCTTTGCTTCAATGAGTTGAATAATAACAACTCAGAATGCAAGGCTACCAGGTGCACAGCCTTGCATTAAGGATTTTCACAAGAATTTCTGCTACTAGCTCAGGAGCACAGGGTGGAAGAGTGGGTTCAGGGGTGGCAGGACTCCAACGTTATGAACTATGAATAGTGCGAAGTGCTATGAGGTAGCATGACAGGTATTTTAAGCAGATACAAAGAAGTACTAGTGCTGCCACACAGGGCATCAGGAAACCTCAGATAAGGCATCGTGCATTTGTGTTAAAAGACATGAGCAGGTACAGAAGATGACTAGTGGGGTGATCATGGACATAGAAATTCTGTTTTACAAGAGGTTAAAAGAATGGAGGACTGTGATTACTCTCTGTAAAAACACATGAAGAGTGGATACCAGGGAGAGACAGAGCTGGTTTAGTTAGTGGATAATACTGGTCTGGGGTCAAAGGAGTGTAACTGCCCCTAAGCCAGGTAGTTATGATAAGGTTTCTGACTTCTGGATGGATGAAGATATGGAACAGCCTTTCATGGTAGAGGCACCCTAAATCATTTCGAGAAGCTCGCTTAAATCATGGCAGGAAAAAATAACAGCAAAAGAGTGAGTCTGAATATTATCAATATGCTTACTATCCTTGTACTATTTATACTGACTTAGCTAATTAATCCCACTGCTCAGGGCTTTTGATGGTCACCCATGACTAAGAGGAACTGGTTTCCTCCCTTTACTTTTGAGATTTTTTATTCTACTTTCCCTGACTTGTTTAAAAATAATAATTAAAAAAAAAAAAAAAAGCTACAGCATGAGATAGGAATCTGATAATATT